>JADLZK010004619.1:0-80917 GCA_015847255.1 Hyparrhenia diplandra | reverse complement strand
AAGATCTTCGGATATGAATATTGCGCCTGTGTTTGTGCTCATCTATGAGCTCATTGGATTCCCAGACTAAGGATATTTTTTTTACCCTATTAGTAACTGTATGATGACATCATTTTGACACTCTACATGATTTATAGCTCGAGCTATCTAGTAAACATTGAAACATGTGAGTAAGAAAGTACATAATTGATCGACGGAGCCTACAGAACTAATGAAGCCCACACGTGACTTTTGTTTTTATGTTTTTTTTTTATTTCACCTTTTTACAAACAAAAATAATTATCCGCATCAAAAATTCTAGCAAAATGACCTAGCACACCCTCAAGGCTTCAAAAGTACTTGAAACAGTGATAACACACTTTTACATATTTATTACTTGCATAAAGAAATCTTTTTACATATTTACAAATGACATTGTCAGTGCTAACTGCGCTCCTGTTATTTTCTTAAATACTAGGTAATATTCACTTTTCCCTTGTGCAAGCAAATGTGGATCATAGATGTACTCAGTGCGGCAAATCCTGAGAGCTGACACTGATGAAATGTGTGAATGTGTTCCCTCGCCTTCCGTTTTCTCATCCTTAAATTTTGGATGTTTCCGATATTCGTACCTTGAAATCCGATGGTAATGGAGTATTATCACATCAAAGGTTAAAACCAAAGTACAACAATACAAAAGTTCTTAGCAACTTTTATCATTTTGACTCCACATGTAAAATATCTTTATTTTATATATCCTCGTTCCTATAAGAGAAGGCTAATGGATGCTGGCTAACCATCTTTGTAGGCTTACGCTCAATCTCTTGCACACCCATACAATAGTTAGTTTTTCACTATTAATACATGATTTATTTGTCTCATAAAATTTTAGTTCTTATGTCTAAACCAGCTTATCCTCTCTCCTTCACCTCATTATTCAAAGTACTTGCTCTAACTTGGGTGTTCAATGCATGAAAACATCGGTTGTAGCATTTTTCCACCTTTTCTCCCCTCTTCAGTCACCGTAACGGTGAGAGGTTAAAAGGAGTAAGCATGTATTACTACATTTTTTCATTCTCTCATTTTTTGTGAGAAAAAAAAATCAAAAAGGTCCACACCACACATTTTTTTTATCCCTACCAAAATAATTCAGATATAATAACTACTACTTTTGGCAATTATTTGATTTGATGGAGACGACGATATTATATATCCTAGAATGAATGAATAATGACGAATATTCTAGAAGATATGGCCAGGCTGCAAAGACGGCGGTCGCTTTGCTGCGTCGCTCCATGTGGGCCAGGCCTATCTATCCGTCCAACCTATACCAATCAAAAATCACAGCAGCTTCTGGCTGGCTGGCTCACGAAAGGCCCATGCTCCAATCATCATCGCCCCTTCGTGGGCCCCACTCCCGCTTCAGTTGGAGGCGGCCCATACGGTCCACCGAGAACCCGGTCCACGCCACGCCATCTCCTCCTTCCTTCCTCTCTGACCTCTCGTCGTCGACCAAGCAAGGATTCCGCCTCCGCCTCCGCCTCCTCCGCCTCCGCCGCGGCTGCCTTCGCGCTCGCCCACCCGCCGCTGCATTTTCTGGTGGCCTCGCCGCGAGCGCCCGCGAGACGTGCGGGCCTGCTGCGGTCACTCGCCCGAGCGTCGTCTCCCCGTCGGGGACCGTGCCTGCTGGGACCGGTGAGACGAGTACGTGCGCTGTGAGCCCCGCTCTGCTGGATTATCTCACGCTTTCCCTGCATTCCATCTACGCGTTTATATGTCGCCACGCCATCATTGCGAATTTGGTGTCGCGGTTTCCTGCTGCTATCCATCTTATTATTCGTTTTATTTGGACGGGGCTTTGGCGGACAATTTAATACTACAGTTTCTACTTCTACATTAGTGCATGATTTTTTGTGAGACATAGATTCTTATTGAAGCATGACTGCTTGTAGTTATGATTTCATTTCACAATAATAATGACATGATAATGGAGTAATTGTTGGATACACCTTGAGATTTCAAACGAAGAAAGAGTATATTTTTTTATTGTTAATTCATGTTTTTTAAGAAATCTTGCCTCTCAATGTTTGGTTCTTTTGGGTTCAACAGGAAACCTTACACCTTCTCAAGACGTCAAATCTCGGTGTTTCGGCTGCAATTGAGTGGTAGGGTAAGCTGATTGGCCAGAAGCATTGTTGGTCCACCGATGGGAAGCAATGACCCTAGCACGCCCTCCAAGGCTTCAAAGGCATCAGAACAAGTACTTGAAACAGTGATAACACACTTTTACATATTTATTTATTAAATTAAATGGCATTGCCAGTGCTCCTGTTATTTGCCTAAAGAGATACTGGTCATTTTTTTTCTCCTACTAGTGCAATAACCTTAGGGTACTTAATTACTAGTTATAATGACATTTTCTTCTTCTGAAACACCGTGATTTTCTCTGCGGTCAAATTAGGAACGCTTAGCGAATAAGTATGAAATGATATGAACTGATGCTTTCATGGATTAATAAATGATAGAAATACACTCTGCCTTTATCACATCATGTGGATCAAGTACTATTTCAAATCCAATCGGTGCTTTTAAGGCTAATGCAATCTTTCTATTAAAGTTAAAGTGCACAATGCATACATAGGTTTAAGCAGCATTTGGATGTCACCTTCTGCCTAATGCTGTTTTAGTTACATAGGCTTTCCCTTCCATTGACAGAAGGAAATATCCAACTAGGCCAAAACACAATTCTCCTGTTTCTTTTGTGACAAACCATGATGGTTTTGTTTCTTACCTCTTTATTTCAGGATCAACCTCCAGCTACCACATCCAGTGGAACACCTCCAGTGTACCCTGAATGGCCCAGCTTTCAGGTTAGTTAGTCTATACAAAATATGCCCTTGCTAATTAAGAAAGAAACGTTTTCCATTTACCTTCTATTGTTATCAAGCAATTCTCCTTTTCTTTAGTTAGTCTATACACAATTCTCTTACTTGTTTTATATCTTGGTAGGCCTACTCAGCAATTCCACCACATGGGTTCTTCCCCCCTACTGTTGCTGCAAATCCACAGGCCCATCCATACATGTGGGGAGCTCAGGTGCCCCCTATATCTGAAACTTCCCCAGCCCCCCCTCTATCCTCTGTCAATCTATACTAATGCTAATGTCAACCTGTATTCATATGTGTTATATATTGCAAAGCATGTGATTTTCATATTTAAGTCAAAACCAATGCTCCTTAATTGCAGCCCATGGTGCCACCTTATGGGACGCCACCACCACCTTTTACGATGTATCCACCTGGAACAGTATATGCCCATCCTCTACACCTCCTGTATGCACTTTTATGCCTAACAAATTTAACCTACATGCTAGCTAATGTATTAACACTTTTTTATCCTGCTTGGCTGACATAATTTTTGCATGATGAATAAATTATTGGCAGACTATGCATCCATTTAGTCATTATCCTATGCCAACAAATGGACATGCTGAAACGCCTGTAAGTAATCAACTGTTTCTGTTCCCTTTTAGTCATCACCATTTCATGTAATCCCGAAATATATCTTTCAGGGAGCTGCGCCAAGTGCTCCAGAAATGAATGGTGAGTGTTTTCCAAGGTCAACAGTTCATTATCAAAGTCAATCAGAGTATTTTATGGAAATTAAAATTAGACTTCTGGTAATAATTTCAGGGAAAAGTGAACCTGGCAGAACATCTGCTCCATCTGCCAATGGGATTACCTCCCACAGGTTTTTATTTGCTAGTGTAAAATACAAATCTCTGGAGTCCATCCACAAACTAGTCACCTTGTAACTTTTTTACCTGCAGTGAGAGTGGAAGTGAGAGCGAGAGTGAAGGAAGTGATGCCAATTCTCAAAATGTGAGATTGATCTGTGATCCTCAATCTCTTTCTTGTCATAACACTTCTTTTTAGGCTCCTTGATAATTTTGCTGTTGCAGGATTCACACTCAAAGGACAATGATGGAAAGGAAGATGGTGGGTATCTGAGGACTTGTTTTTTCCCCCAAATGATCAATAGAATTGCATGTCTGTTTTCATAAGGTGATGGGTACATCCTGTCAATATGCAGGCAATTCTCAGAATGGCATTTCTTATTCAGCATCCCAAGGAATGTTAAACCAAACCATGGCGATGCTTCCAGTACAACCGGGTGCAATGGTTGGAGTTCCTAGCTCCACAGCTAATATGAATATTGGAATGGACTACTGGGCAGCTCCAGGTTCTGCAGCTGTCCCTGCAACGCATGGCAAAGCATCAGCTGGTTCAGCTCGAGGAGACCAATGGGTACAGTCCTTTAGCATGTGTCTTAAACTTCACAATTGTATGTACTAAAATGTTTTATCTTTGAGGATTGGCATGCCCTGCTTGTGTTTCTAGAGTATTGATTGCTCCATACAACCCGAATACTGGTTTTGGTTGATTATGTAGATAGGATTCTAGATAATAAAGTTTCTAAGGAAGCCAGGCTGGTGCGAAGCACTGGAAGTCCTGGCTGTAAGCAGTCAGACGGACTCATAGCTTCAGTGAGTCAGTGGGTGAGGTCTGGCAAGCACTACAGCTGCTAGTGTCGTTAACACTGTTTATTTCTTTCCAACCTAATACAAACATACACAGCTCTTCCTGTTTTATTCATGAAAAATATAATGACCCTGCTGAGCCCTATTGTTTCCATTTTCCATATTCAGCTAAACATTATTGTATTTCTTTCAAACACCATCCTTTAAACTTTTAAACAAGAGAAATTATAGCTTTGCCATCTTCTGAAGTGCTTTTTTTAACGGAATACAGCAGGGGAAGCCCCCACTGTAGGATTTTATATTAAATAAAACAGAAACCTGTACAAAAGAGAGAAATAACAACAAACCAACCTGCCGGAGGGCTGGCGTAACTAGGGCGGGGAAGGGAACCGCAGGCCAAAAGTCAGGGAGGCCTAAGAGAGAAGATCTTAACAGAGGAGAAAAGTTGCACGTTTATCATCTCTTATTCTAAAAACCTGAAGTTTGGCCTCTTCACAGGAGAGATTTTTCCAAGAAGAGAAAGAAGGCCGTGTCCTCTGTCAAATATGAAGTCGTTTCTCTGATTCCAAATGTGTCAGGCAGCAATGATGAAGGTCTCGATGAAGGGATTTTTGGTGTTGCAGCTTTGATTTCTGAAGTGCTTTGAGAAGTTTTATTCTATCTTATTGTGCTTTGGGTGTTATAAATATGATACATAACAAGGATACCACGCTTCAATGCTACCTTATTTATATATAAGTGCTTTTGTGTACATTAATAAAATATAGGAAAATATAATCACCACGAACTATGATTGTATCATGGCAGGATGAAAGGAACTCAAGAAGCAAAACGAAAGCAATCTAATAGAGAATCTGCACGCAGATCCCGGCTGCGCAAGCAGGTGTTGTGCAACACTCATGCTGACATCCTGCTACCTGATTTTCATCTTCTAAGTTCCAAGAGAACTCTGTTCAAGGCTTTCGTGATCTTATTTGGTTATTCCAGGCTGAGTGCGAGGAGCTTGGGCAACGCGCTGAAGCTTTGAGGTCGGAGAACTCCTCTCTCAGGGCGGAGCTTGAGCGAATCAGAAAGGAATATGAACAGCTACTTTCACAGAATGCCTCCCTCAAGGTATCATTCATTTGCTATATTTATATTGCCATTTCATATTGTCAGTCTTGGTAGCTCAGATTTTCAGTTATGCGATCACCTCAATTATGCAGAAACTGGGCAATATCGTCGGTACATATTGTGATACCTTGAATTACTGTGCATATTGCTAGGGTGATTGTGACTCTTTTCAGATTTTTTCTTCGGGGGTGCAATAGTTGCTGGCCTCAGTTGTTGGTATGATATTTGCAGGAAAAGCTAGGGGCCAGCAGTGATTCGATTCCTGATATGAATGAAAAGAACGACGGCGACGGCAGCTACAAGAAGCAACCTGATCCCGATGCCCAGTCTTGACCCGTTTAGCTCAGGATTCTTGGAATGCACATTGCCATTTATTTTCTTGAACATTGTTGAACACAACATAGGAAAGAGAGAATCATTTGTGTAACTCGTTTCATCAAAAAAAAAAAAAAAATCATTTGTGTAACTCTACCACCTGGATCGACTGGCTAATGTCTAATATATATGCCCTCACTGCTGTACTAGTAATTTATTAGGAATTACAGACAAAAAGGAAAAATTCACTTGATGATGTTCGAGATGGACTTCAGCTTGATTTGCAGAAGGAAACCCAAAACAAAAAAGCAGTTCTGTGCGCAAGTGCAAGGTGCCTGCATCCTCCATGGGCGGGCATCCTCCATGGATCGGTTAGCCCATAAAGAATTTGCAATTGCGTACCAATATAGGCTATCAGCTATTTTCAGAGCTGCTACTTCTGCTGCTGTTTCACCATATATCTAGCGAATTATGGATGGAAGTATGCGATTAATTGAGAACATTGTCTCGCCCTATGTTAAGTAGTTTTTATTTTTCAAATACCAAACAAATATTAGCTTATCAAATGTAAAGATTAATTCAAGATTAATAATAACAATAAGTATTAAAAAGAATAACAATTATGTTAAACTTAATATTTAATTGGCAGGGGGCGCCTTGACAGCGTCACCCTCTTCCACAAATTACGACGTCCCACTCCTACTTGAGGAGATGGTAGGCAAGCGCTCTTCCCAAGTGCAATGGAAAGGCCATAACCTGCACCATGACCCTTCATGATCAACCATAGACCCCGTCCCGGTAAGTAAGGATTGTTGAGGTGCAAGCATTGTTTTATAGCTCCTCCTAGGTGCAAGCATTGTTGAGGTACCGATATGGTATTAATAAATCGATTGCTATTTTAAACACTTAAAGCTTCTGGTCCACTGGTCCCTGCTCGCGTGTTGTTAAGATCTGCTGCTGTTAATTAGCCCGTTGGGCTTGGGAGCAGGCCGTTGTCCGCAAACCAGGCCCAAGCCGTCAAGGGTTTGTCCTCCAATATCCATGTTGCTCTAGTGCCTCGATAGCCCTTTTCCTTGAGCTCAAAATTACTCATGTTTCCTCAATTGATCTACTTACTCCAACCTGTGATTAATACTAATTCAGCATGCTTGCTAGCTCAATGTTGGTTGGTGAAAGCGAGGTGCTGTGTACAAGCTGGACAGTACAAACTATGATGAACGACGATAGGATATTTCTAGTATTATACCATTATCATAACAGAAGCCATATGAATTTATCATGGATCTGTCTTGTTCTTCGGCTCGATTCAGCCGGCTTATCAACCATACGCGGCTTATTCCTTCTCACACAACACTATTGAAATATCCGAAATCAAACGTGAAAAACGATCAGCTGGCCAATATACTTCCTTCTTTTTCTTTTCGTTTCTTTTCTTTTGACTTTTTTGTTTTCAGACTTGGAAAAATCATGTAGATAGTTTGACAAGGTAAGAAAAAGTTATCAGAGGCATTTCTAATTAGATAGTTTTCAATTTGTTATCATATTTAGAAGACACATTCAAGGAGATAATAGAGATAGATTATATATATAAAAAAAGAATATTAGTTATCGGATAGTTTTATTTTAAGATTGAAAAACACATCCATAGTGCTGAACAATACCGAACCAGCAATTACTATTGTTGCTTACTTAAATTTGTTAACAATAGTTAGAAATATGCTTATTTAAAATAGTGGCTGATAATCCATTTTATCACAAGGTATATATATGTCTAACATTATGGTGGAGGCGGCGAATGAAGTCAATCGGCCAGCATGCACTTAAACTAATTAAGAGGATGCACTAAAACTAGAATAAATCAACCTAAAGTATTGCTAAAATGACTTATATAAACAATCTAAATCTAAATTGAAATAATCAATGGAAATTCTAAAAAATACATTATCAATGTTAGGGGCAGAGAATGAAATGGCCAGGGACTCAAATTTTCAAAAAAAATTTAGACCATTTCTCAAACTTTGCGCTAGGGAGGTGGCACTAATCAAGCATCATTAGTTGCATGTGGGCTGCTTGCTTTCCATGGCCCATTTAGTTGGGAGCCTGATAGGGGCCGATACATACTACTCCATGGTTGAAAAGGACACGCGTTTTGGAAAAGGATAGGGGTCAAATATTGGGAATATAAATCATTAATAATTTTAAGTTATTGAGTTTAAAAATGTGAAAATCATATAATAGATTTGTCTTGAAAAATACTTTCATAAAAGTATACCTATATAATTTTTTAATAAATATTTTTATAGAAAAGAGAAGTCAAAGTTACGCTTTGGAGACCGTGTATTTGTTTGTCTAAACGCCTTTTTTTTAACTATGGAGGGAGTATGCTTTTAAAGTTTTTTTTTGGTACCTTTGGCGCAGGTGCACACTGATATGGTGGTGATTTAGGGCCCATTTGGATGTTGCCGTAGGTGCGGCAAAGTTTTTGGTCACCACGGTTTGTGGCGAAATTTGGCATGCGTCTTTCCGTGGCCGCCTCATTTGTAGCGCCAACCAAACAGAACTTCCGATTTCTATGTGGCCAAATGTGGTTGTAGACCACACACTCCCTTCGGCGGCTCTAGTCACATCCCACCGGTCCATGTTTGCTTTACATTTTTAATCACATCCCACCACTCCATGTTTGCTTTACATTTTTTAGTCAATTGTTTTAGCTCCAGGTACTTCGGAAAAAAAAGATCTGTGAGAACACATAAAGGATCTCCACAAACTCTTGATTTTTATAGAGCTGCTCCAGTTGGTGAACCCATCTCGGACACCTATGACGATTTAGGGAGCTCTAAAACACAACTTTGACTAAAGTTGTAACGATTATAAAATATTTATAGAAATGTGATATATGTATGCTTTTATCAAAAGCTCGTTATGCTTTAAAAATACACAAAAATAATATTTATTTTATATAAAGCTAAAATTAATAATATAAAATTTATCCAAAACTTTAAATTGATCAAAATACTTATAAAAGTTAACATATCAACCATTTATATTCCCAAAAATGTTAACATAAAACTAATATATGTTACGATAATTTTTCAAAAAAACGATTTCTAATACCAGCCCGAGGAGTAGATCTCGTGAGAACACATAAAATCTGCTCCACAAACTCTTGATTTTTATAGAGCTGCCCAGAATTGGTGAACCCATCTCGGACACCTATGACGATTTAGGGAGCTCTAACCACAGCCTAAGACACAGGATCTTAATAGCTGCTAGTACTACTCCGTCTCCCGCTAAAATGACGAAACGTTTCGGATTCTCGTCGAAACACGAACACCGTGCGCGCAGCAATATAAGCTCTCCTTTTTTTTTTTTTTTTGCAGAAATAAGCGAGAGAAGAAACAAGGTTACGGAAACAATTGCAGTAGTTTCTTTGTAGACCTTCCACCATGCCTAGTTACCTACTTTTTAAAAAAACAATGCCTAGTTTCCTACTCTCTTTCCCTAACGTTTAATTCAAATTCCTTGTCAAAAAAAAAAAAAAAAAGGTTTAATTCAAATTAGACACTAGACATGACAACTCAACATGCATGCGCAAGTTTATCTAGGAAATAATAAAGCCATAGATGTTGCGTTGCGTAAAAATCCTATTCATCCCATGGACAAAGCTAGGTTGACCAATGAGGGTCAATACAACCCGTGGGCAAAATCCTGGACATCGGTTACAAGGGTGAAAAATCCTGCACCGATGGCCAATTTAATCAGTGAACAGTGCGCGAACAAGCAATGTGCCGGAATCAAGTTTCTCTGGAGACTTACACAACACAAGTCGGTCACAAGCAGTTGCTACAAAATTCAAACGATTCCCCCCAAACGTGCTCTCTCCGACACTAACAGACTAAGAACCTGTGGAGCAGATTGACGCACTACATGGCTTTGAGCTGGCGACTACATTCTCTTCTAGACTTCCACAGCAGGAGAAATCTAGGTGATGTATCTTTCTTGTTGCTCCTGGAGCAGGCGAGCCGAGGATTTGGCATCCAAATACAGCCCGCTAACTTCCTCAAGATCAGCCTGATAGAGATCATATATAAGCTCAGAGATCGTAAGCTTGCAGAACAAAAATCAGCTAGGAATGAAAGCTCAGTAGATATACCTTGCAGATCTTTTCTCTTCCGTTAGTCTTTTGCGACCACACTGGCAGGTGATAGCAACTGAATAGCATGCCTGTAAAGTGAATAAAGACCAGTTAGTATCATTTCTCACTAGTTGTGTACAATGTGGAGGAAAGGAGAAATCAGCTTGCAACCACTAGAGAGATGAATTCTAAAAAGTAATGGAAAGTGGAAGCCATACACATCAAAGATCAGGTCGGTGAGATACATGCCTAACTTCAAAGGACTTGAGTCTTGAACTCATATTCAAAACTAATCCATCAAATGCGTGGAAGATACCAAAGAACAATACAAAAATCTAACCTCAAAGATGTCTGCTGTCCGATCTCGCCTAAATAAGCAAGACTTTCTTCATCGATATCAATCTCTTCCACTTGTGCTCGGATAGCCAATATCTGGAAAGGAAAACAAAGATTATTGAAAATTCTGCACAAGAAAAAAATAGATAGAAATCATGCCCAAAATAAGAACCTGTATCATCTCAGTAGGGCCATATGTTTCTGTCCGAATAATCACCAACCTATCTAGAAGATCCACTGGTATACCATGTGGACTTGTCATATCAGTTCCTCTGGATGAAACCATTGAAAGATTCATTAATCAAGTAATTAATTAATCAAGGAGAAACTAAATAGACAAGTACAGATTTTTGCTGGGTATTGAAGTTAGCTGTGGAGTACTCCGTCAAATAAACTGCGCTTACCTTACATTACATATTCCCCTATTTGTAGCAAGTATCACAATTGGTGATAATGGACTCTCCAATGCACGGTTAAGATAAGAAAAACATTCAATATCCAACATGTGAACCTGAAAAAAGATATTTGATTAATTGTGTTTCAATAACCAGAAGACAGTCTGGCACAATCAAGTTCAACAACTGTGGCACTGGGCAGATAAAATATGTTAAGTAATCAGCAAAATCAATGTGCTTTGTACTTTATTTTTGTTAGGACAAGACAGGGTGGATTTTCCAATCACAAGTGCAATAAATAGTACCTCATCAATGAACAAAACACCAGGTACAAGCTCTGCAATTCCTTCGTCGATATATCTGTTTACTACCTGTCACCATATAAAGTTTAAAATCACCTCAAAATTCTCAAAAAGTTATCCAAATTTGATACTGCCTAAAACTAAAAAAATGTTAGTAAGAAATAGGAAGTAAACCTTATTAATTTCTTGGCGTAGTTTTTCGGTGATTTCAGTCTTTTAAATGGTTTCATCATCTGGCCCATAAGGGACAAAATATCTTGGCCACCTTGTGGCTGAGCATTTGCTGCATCAAGGTCATGAAGTGTGACATCCTGCATAAAATGAGAAGGTTATTTCCACTTCAGAAAGCATTATTTTTTATTAAAAATTGTATTAAGAAACATATCCTCCTTGTGATACTTTCAACTGTTTATTTACTATGTAACAGTATCAGAAGCAGCAATAATAGAACCAAGTTAATCAGCTCTAGGAGATTCATAATGAAAGGACTTGGGCTGATGGCAATGGTGATAATAGAACCATTGTTTGTGACCTTTATTCATGTATATATTATTCTACCAAGGAAGCAAAAGTCAATAGTATTGCCCTATGACTTTTCAATATCTGTTGTTCTGGAAATCTGGTGTGCCCATCTTATACTCCCAACTAGCTGGTTTGTAAACCACAAAAACAGTTTCATTATAGAAGAAAAAACGAACGTGGCCAGCAAATTTGCAGGGAAAGTACATGTAACTTTTTTAGCTAAAATTGATTGTGGCAAGCTAACATCAACATATCAATTTGCAATACTATATTCTTATAGCTTTTCACCAACATACTGTGAACAAAACTAGTCAACAATTTGTGAAGAAACTATCAGTCAAAGTTGCATCTTGAGGAGTATACTATTCCAACAGTGGAAAGATTTGTTTCAATCGCTGATAAGATTCACTAACAAAGGGTACTGTGAGAAAAAGATCGCTGCAGAAAATAATGAAATGTTAAGGTCAATGATACCTGCACTATTTCCTTTTTTCTTATGGACTTCACCTTTGGGGATAGGAACATACTCTTCAGCTTCAAGATCGTATTCTGTAGCAAAAGAATCACATCTACCAACTCTTTTCACTGCTCCACTATTTGCTTCGATGTATATAACATCACCCACTGCCACCTACATCCATATGCAGACAATGAGTAACCTAAATAAAAAAATGCAGATAGCAGAATAGATACAGTAACCTGAAAAGCAAATATAGTGCATTTTCTCAATGTTTAAGGAGCTACTCAGCACCAAGACATCTGACAAAGAATTAGCATAAAATTTTCCCAGAGTAAATTATCAATAGACCTAGAATATTTAAAATGTTTGTCAAGACATTATTTCGAGTAAGAAAAAATCAGACTGCCCATTGTTATTGAAGAGTAAAAATTTAATCCAAAAGTCTACAACCAGCAGGATAGGTAAGGAAGCAGGCAGTTACCTTTTCCTTGATCAAAGCATCATAAATTGAAGGATCTAACTTCAGTTGCTTAGTCCCTTTAACAGTCTTTAGGCCTATGATTACATGGCTAATGCTTTTCGCAGATCCACCAGTTGTGCTCTCAGCCTCTTCTGGGGAAAGTTCAGTAACCTAGGAACAGAACAACATTGGTAAATCCTATTAAAGCCGCAAGAAGTGAACATCAAGTTATCAAAGAAATTACGAAAACTGTTGATAAATGAAGGAAACCACTAATCTAATTATAGCCTAGCATTCGTTTGACATGGACATTGGCATATATATGCATTGCTTACCTCTCCTTCATAAACCTCTTTGTTTTCCTTTTATACGCAAACCTATAGCTCTACGGAAATTCTCCATCAGCACCTCAGTTTTCTTGACCTCTGTGGAGTAAACTTCTGATCCTACCATAGGACAGAAAGGGACCTGAATTGCAGTGACAGGAAAGGAAACATCCGATTAGAACATAAGTGCTACAGTGAACTCAGCAAGCATAGCAACTTAGCAACCAACATTTTACCAGACAAACTGTGCCTCTAGAGGACCAACTACAAAACTTAAACCACACAGCTAAAATGGCATTAATTAAGTATGCTAAAATACCTCAACATCCATATGAACTAGCTAAACAGTTTTAAATTTTGGGGGAGGGGGGGTGCCCAGCAAGGGCTTCTTGTTCACCAAACAGGTAAAATCTATAATCAGTCTTATGGAGAATTAACAAAGGACAGCCCACAGTTATCAGAAGCTATCATCACCTCCAACAACCATGGTCCAATAGAGGAATTGAGTAGATAAAAATCTGGTACTGTAATTAGTCAATATAGAAAACTAATAGATTAAATTCCATATATTGGTACAGTTGCAGGATATTCGTATGATACATTATAACCCAGGAAAAAGGGGAGAAATAAATCCCTAGCTTCACCACCACAACGAATGAACAGTTGGTTTGTGTGAGGAAAAGGAGCGGACCTTGCTGCCGAGTTCCTGCGCTATGCCTAGCGCTAGCGCCGTCTTGCCCGTGGCGGGCGGGCCCGCAAGGAGCAGCGCGCGGCCGGCCATCTTCTTCTGGCGTATCATGTCGACCGACAGCCCGGCGGCCTCGCGCGCCGCCGCCTGGCCCACGAACCCCGCCGCCAACGGAATCGCCATCCCATTGGCCTGCTCCGCTCCAACAAGGGGGAGGAAAAAAACAGTGAGGAAACTCGTAGGGAAAACGAACGGAAGAGCTAAAACCCTAGAAAAACCAGCGGGGGAAGGGTAAGGAAAGGAGGAGCGGAGGAGCTACGTCGAGGCCGAGGCCCTTGATGTGGGTGTGGGTGGCGATGCGCTGCTTCTTCGAGGTCGACTGCACCTCCTCGATCCTCATCGCCGCTTCCGCCTCCCGCCTCCGCCGCCGGCGGTTATGGTGCGCTCCCTGTTTTCTCTAGAGCTGCTCTCCCTCCCGCCGCAACAAATTTGGGGACGCCGCCGCCGCGACTCAGGCAGGGTCTATAGTCTCTCTTTTGTGGAAGCCTCGAGTGGGGGGAGGGAGCACAGGGTTGTCTGGCTGGGCCGGCTTGGGCTGTTAATAAGGCCGTGGGAGAGCTATGGTTAGGTCTCTCCGCGTAAGGTTGGGCCGAAAATTGTATTTTCTCAGTTTCAATAGAATTTCGAATTTTATCTTATACTACGGTACTCACTCGGTTTACCTTTTCTCAAAAAAAAAAAAAAAAAAAAAAAAAAACTCTGTTATTCAAGCTGAGGGAGAGGTGCTTGGGCAACTTTGAATGTTTGAGGTCAGAAGGATCCTTCAGCATCCCCAATAGCCTGTGGATATAAAAAAAATAGTTAAAACAATAGTCACTAGCAACAAACAAATAGTCTATCTATTTCATGTATTCTAAAAATTTAAGAAAGGAGGATACAGAGTCCACTAAAATAAGAAGATATAAAATAATAATCATTTCTTTTGCGAGTTCATTTCTTTTGTCAGTTAGCTATGTAGCTAACCCCATTGCGAACGCCGAAGGCTGAGCTTTGAGTGGATTTCAGAGTATGAACAGCTAGTTCCACAGAATGCTTCCTTCCTTCATCAGATATAATTCATCTGCTATCTTTAAACACGTATATCATACATTCATATTATCAGTCATTATAGCTCAGATTTTAGTTATGCTGGCTGCCTAGTTCACCTTTTCCTCTCAATTATGCACCATCATGTTCTTAACAGAAACTTGCAATATCGTTGGCACATGTTTCAATACTTTGATTCGAACTAATAAGAAAAAGGAAGGCCACGTGAGCAAGTGCAAGGTATTTCCTGACAGGAAGCAAGCTTACAGCACTTGCCAGCAACATCCATGGGAAAGAAAAAAAAAAATACAAAGCTGCAATGGCCAATGCCACAGCCGTAAGATGATGTCCAAAGAACAACTACGATGTACATTTCCATTGCCTTGACGTAGTACAACTACATTCTCTCTCCCCCCAAAATGGCGAGGAAGCAGTCGCCTCTGTACAACCACCAGCAAAAGTTACCGACTCGCCCCAGCCAGCCAAGCCAGTCTAACTCCTAAGTAAACCCTAGGGTTAGTAAGGAACAAAAAACAACAAAACTTGTCGAGCAGCTGGTGATAAGCTTTCCATGGCACTTTCCCAGCTACCTCAGGCTGCTCCCGGTACCTCAGCTCTTGTTACAAGCACCCAGACTGGAACCATCAACGGTCAAGGGTTTCTCCTCCAGGAAAGAATACACTCTCGATCTGAATTTCTGGGCCAGCTCCACGAGATCATTTGCCATCGTGATCTGGGGCAACCGGTTCGCAACGTCGATCGTCAAGGTTGCACATATCTTGCTTGTTGTCAGCATTTCCAATGTTGGTTTTGAATAGTTTGTGTGTGATGCCAACCGGTTTAGGAGGATAAGAGCTTCTCTCATCACCAAACACCTGCAGAAAAAAATCATATTAATACCACAACAAGTCGCAGACAAGTTCTTCATAGGGAACTAAGAGCAATTTGGAGTGCAGCTTAAGATAGTCGCCAACAAAATATGGAAACCATGGGCTTAGGCATATCTAGAATTTACTCCGCGATATCTCCACATTCATGCTCTGATACAGCAGATTAGGAACGCACAAGGCTGGGGTAGCAAAGGTTGATGTACCTTTCTTTTAGTAACTCTTGCGTTTCGTCTTGCATCTGTGATGCGTCTTGCATCTGCGATGCAAGGACTTCCATTATCATCTCCAAAAAACTGGCACCACGGGCATTCACTGGACCTAAAAGCACCTCATATCCCAATTTGCCACTGGAAGCTATATAAGCTAGCAGATTGATGACAAGCCGGCAAAGCTCAATCCCCTGAAAAATATGGTTGTTCAGCTAACTAAAGTGAAATAAACAAGTCATGCTGAATCTTAAAGAAGTCTGTAGCTGGACGTTTTCCGGAAATACTATGCAGCGCCTTTTGTTTATCGGCGATGGGTGAAAAACCACTCGATGTTCAATCCATGTGGGCACGTAATGGAGAATAGAATGTAGCTAAATGTATAAATGTAATTTCCATCCTGAATAACTAAAAAGAGATAAGCATACCAGAGAACAGGTTGCCTCAGACATCAAACAATCAGATAAATCCACAAGAACTGAGCTTATGACTTCTTGTGATTTATTATTGTCACAAGCTTCGAATTCCATCTGTTCGAGCCATCTTTACCTCCACTACACAACAACTTCAACATCACTGGGCCTAACAGAACAAGAATTAGGTTGCAATTGCAAGAATTAAAGGCAGGGAAAGTTACAATAGTGTAGCATATTTAATATATCTTTGAAACTAAACACAAAATATTTTAATGAGGAACCCACATTAAGGCAATCCCACGACAGCTGAACTCAATTGTATATAAGCATATCAAACGAAAGGTGTGGAACAAACATCTTTAAAGTAAAAAAACAGTTAACACCAAAACACCAACATGCCATCAAACCATTAACAATAGAGGCTCCACTACAGATTTCTCTTATGCTTACGAGGGATGAGAAGTCCCAAAGAACCAGGCAAAAACATCATCAAAAAAAGAAGAGTATCAATTAGCTAGTCCACAGAATGCACACATTGTAGTGTTAACCTGGCAAGAACAGTTCTTGCATGCTAACATCTTCAGTTCTAAAGCTAGTGTGAATAAATCAAACAAGAACTTACAATTCAGAAGCAAGAAAAGTAGACGCACAGAATGCTTCTTAACAAGCAATCTGTTTTTCTTTCTGCAATAGCAGATGCAATCTCGTCATTACAGAAGTAAATCCAAATCTGAAAATAGCATCATTATATCATTAACATCCAGCATTATAAGCAACTCAATAAAGGAAACATCATTTAGATGATTGCTTACTTATGGCGTTCCTCTTTGGGATCTGTTGTCCTTACGATGAGAATCATTATGGATAATGCATCAGTACGAATTGTCTCTGCTGAGTACTTGACCCCAATTTGAAGCATTGCAGTGAAAAGTGAACTCCAGAAAGTAAAAGGAAGAAACATATTATGCTGTCTCAATGAATCTTCTGCATCCAGTGGACTCAGCAAGGCAGAACAGTCTTTGTGGTTGTTCTCCATTTGTATGTTAACATATGGTTCAACAGAAACATTGTTCCTGAGGGTACACTGAGAAAAATCAAATTAAAGTTCATAAGCACGGGAACCTACAACAATACTAAACAAAAATAAAAAGAGGAAAACTATGCAAGCCACCCTTGAGTAGAAACATTTCCAACTAAAAAATCTAACCAGTTTATTTTATTTAGAAACCACGTCACTTTTCACCATTTCACAAAAATATAACTGAAGCAGAAAGGAATGCATTGTCCCAGGAAATCCATGCAGCGGAAGATCTTGAATTTGACAGATCAAGAAAAAGCAGCCCAAAACGTAATACAGCTTAGATTTAGGGAAATATTCCAGGTCGAATTTTTAAATTTGAGAAAAAAGAACATGAATGTTAATTTATGAGAACTAGAAACTTTGCTTCATTTCCTCTATCTGATATATCGTCAGTTGATTAGTGTTTGAGTTCAGTGCTAAACTAAGCACCATATTTACTTCAACTGTGAAATGCAGTTGCAGTCTACTAGTAGAAATGTATTCCATGCACAAGTAAACCATACCTTTCACTAGACTTGGCTCCATGATGCAGTAAGTGCTGCAAAACTCTGAGCAATACCCTCAAAGCTCTACCGACTATAGCAGCCTAAAATACAGAGGTAAAAATGAATAGCATGTTAAACAAAGCAAAAATACAGTGTTACTCATTCCAACATCACAATCTGCAAAGTGAATAAACTTAAGACTGACAGGTATATATAACAAAATCATTACAACAATGTAGCAAATAAAATTAAGTGTATTCATTGATCATTATTGTTTCAACTCTAGCAATAGCATATACTGATGGGGTGAGGCTATGAGAACTCAAACAAAAGCCACAAAGTGATGAGTGAATGTACTATTGAATATTGATGTTTCAATGGTTCAACCAGTTTTGCTAGAATTTTCCCAAGTCTCCATCAATCAATTGCTCACTCTTTTTATCATTCAGAAAGAAATTGGCGTAAAAGGTACAGCAATGTTCTGCAAATAGGAAAATAGATTTTCTGCAAATTCCTTTCCTTGTTAGTTAAACTACTGGATCTGTGATGCCTAAAGTTACCAAAGTTACCACTTTTCACAATAAGGTGCATGATTAAAATGGAACTTAATCAAAAGTAAATTTCTATCAATCAGTATTGACATTAGAAACAATCATTTTCCTTCCCCACACTTACAAAGCTTAACATTGAAAACCTCAATACCCATATCAAGATAACTCCTACTGATTTAAGACTTAAGAGTAAATTTCACAAAACTGCAACTGTTTTGGCACTTAGTTGCCATTAGAAAGTTGTTCTATAGTATCAAAAAAAAACTAAAACAATTTATTGTTGTGATACATGTAATAGTAGCAGATCTATGGATACTAAGTCACAATTGTTGTACTTCTGTGAAATTTACTCAGTGTTCAATGCTAATTTAAAAAACAAACGTGAACAGATCATTTCTGTATGTATCATTAACATAACATAGTAAAAGATCATACTCTTGTGCTGCTACCCCCATAGTCCATAAATGGAAGCAACACACATATCCATCAAGTGCATCTAAATAATAGAAATGGAAAAAATAGAAATCAACGTTACAAACAAAAGGAGAAGCTCGGAGTATCAGATCTTACATTATCAAAAGCAGAGAGATTTAGCAATGCTTCAAGGAAATTTTGTATTGATATCTCCCCACTATTCATCTGCCAAAAATGAACAACAAAATTGATCATTTACAACTTAGATGGCATGATTAAAAGGAAAAATGGAAAGAAAATTTGATTATTTTTAGATCCTACCTACATCAAACGCAGAAAAATATGTGGCATTTCATATGCAGATACTGAATTGAAATGTTCAGGCAATTAGGACATCTTGCGGCTAAGTACAAGTCATATATCAGTCCCAGTATATAAAAGAGCAGAGGAAAGTTCAAGAGTAAACTGCAACAGTTGTCTGAGTCTGACATTAAGGCTCAAATTCAATCAGAAAATTCGTATGGCCACCATTGAAATGCATGTCAGGGTGAACTGCAATAGGGAAATACAAAAGGCACCTTTTACATGGTACTCACCTTAATGAACATGTCATACACTTGGGAAATAGCTTTATTCATGGAGGAGCTTGCTTCAGAAGAGGGTTCACATTTGTCTGACAATCTAGTACACTGGACAAGTGACAAAATTTCTTCTGAACAAGAAACATTGATCTTTGATATCAAATTCCTTCTTGATAAACTGTTAGGTGACATGCCCCATATTGCACATAGGTTACTAGAGATACGCTCAACAAATACTTTCTTGCACTCAAGATATTCAATGTCGGATGTGTTGTCTGTCTGGACTCCTATCGCCTTAATTTCCTTGCATGTAGTGCTCCCTGGTTCAAAATGGGTATTCTCCTACCACCATAACAGAAATAAAATATAATTTACACAAGTTTTTGGTACTATATATATATATATATGTGACACAAAATGGTGAAAATAAGCTAGGGGCATTACCTCCAGAGGCACTAGTGCAGATGTACTTATTCCTGTTCAAGTGAAATCATCGACAAGATTCAGAAGAGTGTGTTAAGGAATGAAATGTCAGCTACAAAATAAGCACAACATCTTACCATTATCAATCATCTTGTCTGTTCGCCTAGTGGATGTCCTAGAAGAAACCCCAGCATGCAAAGCCCCGTTTGCAGGGGCGTGAACGGTCTGATCAATATCCATCCTTGCACTGCAAACATCTTTGCTAGAGCTGCTGAATAAATAAAAAGAAAATGAAAGGGGAAAACAGTGTCAGCGGTCTTGGAACTGATGCAGAAAGCAACATATGTGAAACAAGTAATATTTCACCCCCAAAATCCTGCTTCATTCAGAATGAGCTAGACATGTTCAAATTCTAAAGATACAGGTAGATGACTTGGGTATGATAGCCCACTGTGGGCATCATGGTGATTGAAACCAGTAGTACTTACATATTAGCTTTTTTCAGATTTTGAATCTCCGCTTCTTTAGCCTTGATTTGAAGCTCTTTCTTTGTTCTGTCCTTTCTCAGCTCGGTGCATTCATTTTTCTGCAAACAAGATTACAAGGAATCAACACCGGATGATCATAAGAGTTAGCTAAAAGCAACACCCATTAATTGATTTGGTTAAAAAAAAAACAGTTTTCAACAGCAGCGGTTTAGTAGACCAGACTATCTCAATTTAAAATTTCAAACAAGGTTGGTAAAAATGCACAGCTCAATTGACTCACAGAAATACAGAATACTGACACAATAAATGATAACACAAGGTACGCACCAATTCATTCATTTGCTTGGAGACATGTTTCAGATCCCTCTGCAGTGGTTAAGATGAAAAGCATTAGGAACGAAACACAAATGCATCTAAACCAATTGAACCGCTCCGCTCCAAACACAGAGAAAGGAATCACCTTGAGCTTCTCGAGCTCCCTCGCATCCCTATCCCTCTTGCCGCCCACGCCGCCGCCACCCGTGCCAACAAAGTGGTGGTGGTAGCCAGCGGAGCCCGACGCCACAACCATCGCGCTGCTGCCCCCTCGACCACCGAGCGCTGGGAGAGCTCGCGCGGAGGGGAGAAGCCGCGGTCGGCGCCGGCCTCCGTCGCCAGCGCATAACTGGCGCTGGAGGCGGCGGGCGGCGGCGGGGAGCGGCGGCCGCTGGGAGAGCTCCCGCGGAGGGCTGAAGCGAGGAGGGGGTGAAGGGTGCGAGTGCGACGCGGCTGGGAGGTAGGAGACCGACGTGGCTGGGAGGTAGGAGACCGATGCGGCGGGGAGGTACGAGACCGGGGTGGCGGCGACGGGGTCATCCGTGGGGATGGGACCAGGCGTGGGAGTGCGGTTAGGGTTGCGGGAGGACTCGATCTCGTCCGCAAGGACGATCAGCTCGTTGAGGAAGTCTACGTCCTCCCACAGGTCGCCGTCCATCTCCGCGCTCCCCCTCCCTACTCGTCTCACCGGCGCTGGAAGCGGCGGCGGCAGTACGAGTGGTGTGGTGGTGGGTTTGCGGGTGGGCAGGGTTTTGTTTATCATAAGCCTGTTTTTCCAGTTTTAAAAAGACACGGGACAGTATAGGTGCACATGTACGAATGTCTTTTTTTTTTTAAAAAAATCCCTAGTACTAGTACGTACCAATGTTTATGTTGCATTTTTCAAACAAAATATTAATGGTATTAGATTAGTAAAAAAAATATGTTGTTCATAATAAGACTATTAGAAGATAAAAATGTTGGTAATATTTTCCTATAAATTTAAACTTGATAAGGTTTAATTCCTCAGAAAGATTGAGACGGAGGAAGTACATTCATACATCATACTGAAAATGGCTTTTAGTAAAAAGAAAAGCTTGAGAGGGTGGGTGTACATTCATATATTATCCGAAAATGAATAGTGTTTTTTAATAAAAGGTGTCATGAGCTCATTTGTAACTAGAACCTCTGCAGTTAAGGTGTTTCTTTGGAATACATGTATAGACACTATTTGCACCTAGTTTGTCCCATCCAAAGCACATGTCTATAAGTAGAGCAGGGTTCAAAGGTTTCTTGAGAATGTTGTAAAAAAAAAGGTTTCTTGAGAAGGTCTTCTTAAGCAAAATACATGGGGCCGTGAATGTCTTACACCACAGATCCATCGATATTTTTTTTTTTCCAGAAATTTCATTAGAGTGGGGGACAGGATGAACATGGGAATTTAATTTGCCAATATATATATATATATATATATATATATCAAAAATATCCTACTACCCATTGTATTCTACCATGCAGATCACTCCAATTCAAGGCGCAGCATTTGCGGAATACACGTTTTGACGCAAAAACAAAGATAGTACAGACTGGACCACCTACATCCGCCTTTGTGCACCGGTTATCTCCGGTCACCCAACAATACCTGAGAGCGCGGCTTCGCTCGCGACGGACTGCGCGGAGGGACGCTGTATGAAGGCACCTCCATCCGTGCCCGGCGCCGAGTTCGAGTTCGAGTTCGAGTTCCTCCTCGGCAGATGCGCCGCGGCGTGCTCCATGCTCCCAGCCAACGAGCTCTTCTCTGGTGGCAAGCTGGTCCCGCTCCGCATGACGGCGCCAGCGGACGAGACGGGTGCGCACGGCCGGCTGCCGCCCATCTCGGCGCCTCCGGGCTTTCCTGCCCTCTCTCCTCTGCCGACACTGGCGCCTCGCAATTGCTGTGCTGGCGGGGACGCGTGGGTCCGGTTACGTCGCGAGCGCTAGCATTACTCCCGATGCCACCGCGAGGAGCAGGCACGGTTACCCTGCCGGTCAACCCCTAGCCACATGCGGAACCGGCGACCTGCACCCGTGCAGCAAGGCACTCGGCGGGCACCTCCGGAGTCCGGCCTCCAGCAGCGACACCCCACAGCGCGAAGCGGAAGCCGGTGCCTAGTCTGTATCGCGGCCGATGGGCGGGGGTAGGCTCGGCCTCGGCGGGTTCGGCAGCTCGGCCGCCTGCCGCATGCCCATGCCCGCGCGCTCGTGTGGATGCGATCGAGTACGAACGCGTCCATCCTTCCATCCTGTATCGGTCGGCCCCCGCGGTAGTATATGGTGGCTGCAGCAGCCATTCGACCCGACGGTGGCCACGGCGGCCCACCCCGACCCTGATGGCGGCTGCGGCGGGCAGAGGCGGGCGCGGCTCCGACGAATTTTGGTGTCCCGGGCGCCGACTACGGCATCGGCATCGGCGGTGTAAGGCGTTCATGCAGCATCCTCGGCAAGGAGAGCTCGAGCATCTTCCTCGGCGTCCTCTGGGATTAGTATTGTGCGTGATTTTGATTTTGCGTTTTTGGTTCGTGCTGTTTTGTGTTCTTCGCCTCTCTCACCGTTCTTGCCCCAAATTATGCGGCTCTGGAGTTTGAGTTAATCTCAGGTTATGATTTTTTTGGGATTGATCTGTTCGAAGTTGAATTTCATATCTGCAAAGTCTGGGAGCGAATACTGGTGTTTTGGTCGAGTTTTGTTAGATTTTATTCTGGGTACGCTCGTTCTCTGTTCCGTCGCGAGGTCGGCGCTGTGCTCCCCCTCGCCGATTCCCCTTTACACACATGGCTTCCGACGTTGACTGCATGCAGTCAAGGATGGTGGTGCCGTACAGCAGGGCTCTCGACTGCTTCTCGACTGCAGGTAAAGATCCATGTGGATCCCAACTGTATGGAATTTGTTTTCTTGTATCTACAGATTTGAATATATCAGTAGATCGCTCTTGTAATAGTGATCAATCATTCTATATCAATTACTCATATTTCAATGGTTTCACAATGGTTTCTGGCCACCTACAATATGAGATCAACTGCAGGTGTTATATTCCCCATGGTGGCCAGAATGTTGAGAGTCCATTTTTCAGAGGGCTAAAGATATCAGTTCTAGAAAAAGAGAGACGGATTATACTCGCCCTGTTTGCAGTGGAGGAATATATCCACAGTTCACATGTCCGAGATGTGTAGTAGTTCGAGTGCGCACCAAGGATGCTAGAAAACAAAACCGAAAGAAGCTGCCGCTGTGTGGCACTTGGGCTGCTGCCACTGCTACCTTTGGTCTGTGTGGCACTTGGGCTGCTGCCACTGCCACCTTTGGTCTGTGTGGCAGAAAGATTCCGGGCTTTTTTTTTTTTTTTTTTGACAACAGATTCCGGGCATTGGTTTTTGAATTGCAGGCCCGCGAGATTGAAAGAGCTAGTTTTCTCCGTCCTTATTTAGAGTACGTACTCACGTGAATGGCACGTTGCTGCCACACAGCTCACATGCAGTGCCTATTCATCACACTGCAAGACAAGTGGTGGCCATATCTGAGTCACTCATCCGACAAAAAACGGATGGGTTGGGGACTATCACGTTGGGCATTACTCCGATCCATTGGTTGAGTTGTTCTAGAATTTATATGAGTTGTGTGATGTGTATTTTTAATGGAGTTTATGCATATTAAATACGGTGACACATTTGTAAAAAGATATTTTTTCCATTAAATTGGGAGGAGAGAGAAGGGAACATTCCATCCCTAAAACCTTTGAGTGTTGTTTCAAAATATTAGAAAGTGAGTGGTATCCCCACCGAAAGGCTCTCCTTCGTTTCATCGTGTGACTTCTTCATTCACATTAAATTAGCGGTTTCGGAAGAGAAGAACAAGGGGAGACATAACCTTAGAAAAGATAAAAAAAAAAAAACCTTAAAGTAGTATAATGAAATTATCTATTGAGAGAGACATGTTTCATTGTAAGTTTCACCCTCTCAAAAACTCCGGAGGTGAAATCATGCATTGAAAAACCGACTTTATCGGTCCTAGGCATTTGCCTATGTAAACGACCCAACAACCGGTGCCTAACTCCCCTTTAAGGATGGAACCGGGTCAAGTTAGGATCGGGTGGAGTCTCACGTGCACCAAAACCGAAAATGATTCGAGTGGAAATCCATCACCAAAACCAAACCCACGGATACCCGAAACCCGTGGGTATATAAACACATATTCACATGTATAAACAAGAGGCAACAAATAATAAATATTTCCATGAGTCAACTTTGAATAAATTTAATAATCTAAGTAAACAAGTTATTATTAACATATTACAAAGCATGAGTTTTCATTAGAAAATTTATTTTGGATATCCACGGGTGGAAAATTAAACTGAAACCAAACCCAAAACCCGAACCATCTTCGACAAACCCATCGGTGAAAAATCATTCTAACCTCGAATCGACGGGACCCAAAACCCGTGGATAGACTTCAAACCAAACCCGAAACGTCAAACACGCGCTGGACCCGAAACCCAAAAACCGAAACCCATGGGTGAAAAATCATTCTAAACCCGAACCCGCCAGAGACGGTGGAAAATTAAACACGAAACCAAACCCAAAACCCGAACCCGCAGACCAAATCGTTGGGTAAAAATCATTATAAACCCGGCCCGCAAGACCCAAAACCCGCGGATAGGGTGGAAAATTAAACCCCAAACCCGAAACCCGAACCCGCGAGGACCCGAAACCCGTGGGTGAAAAATCATTATAAACCTCAACCCGCAAAGCACCTTCCTGGGTGAAAAATCATTATAAACCCGAACCAAGAAGACCCAAAACCCGCGAATAGGGTGGAAAATTAAACCAGCCAAACCCAAACTGAACCCGCGGGACTCGAAACCCCGTGGGTGAAAAATCATTATAAACCCGAACCGGCAAGACCCAAAACCCGCGGATAGGGTGGAAAATTAAACCTTCCAAACCCGAAATCGAACCAGCGGGACCAAAAACCCGTGGGTGAAAAATCATTATAAACCCAAACCCGCAAGACCCGAAACCCGGGATAGGATGAAAAATTAAACATCGAAGCAAAACCCGAACCCGGGACCCAAAACCCGTGGGTCAAATAAACCCGAACCCCAAGACCGAAACCTACGGGTAGGGTGGAAAATTAAACCTAAAACTAATCCTAAAAAACCCGAACCCACAGGACCCAAAAACAAACCATGGGTGAAAAATCATTCTAAATCCGAACCCGTAGGACCCAAAATTTAGATAGGGTGGAAAAATTAAAACAAAACCAAAACCCGAAACCAAACCAAACCCAAACCCACAGGACCTGGAACTTGTGGGTGAAAGATCATTCAAACCCAAACCCAGCTGCCATCCTTGGGATTCACTGCCATCCTTATTTCCCTTTGCCCCTCCCATCCAATGGATCGCTTGCTAGGAATAAAAAAGGTTGCAGCCCCGTCGGGACCTCGGAGCCAGCGGCTCGTCCAGTGTCACTACCGCCCTTGATAGTACAACTCCTGCTACTTGTGTACTACTATGCCAGGCTCGATGCAGATGCTAGTACAAAAAGTCTCGACTTTGGTGCTCATGTCAAATATTACTGGCGCACGGTGGGGAGTCAATTATTTGCTTCCTCGAACTATAGAATGCAGTAGTACAAGCTAAGGTAATGGTCAGATACGTGCATATGTCAAACTGATTTTTTTTTGAACGTAACATCCTACTGAAAATCTGATAGTCTAGTAATTTACCAAACCTAGTATACCAAATTCACTGAATCAATTTTGTTTAACAAATTCACTGCTCTAGCAGTGAAAGTAAACTCAGCCAGCAACGCCCATGGCCAGCGGATTGGCTTCGAACTTTTGGATGGCCAGCAGAACCGAAAAAGGTTGGCAACTTGATGTCAGGGTGTCAGCATCACCACTTTTGACCATCTTTGGATCGCGGTGAGTAATCTTTGTTACTAAACATTCACCGTGACAGCACAAATGTATTTGTCACCTGCTCATGCATGGAGCGAAGAGGAATATTCATGCATGGCTCGTGCTTGTGTTTTGGAAGCCGTCACTGTCACTGAAGCCGTCAGACATGCATGTCGCCTTCTCCTGGCGCGCAAGATGTCCAATGGACCTTGAACTCATCGTACTCCCATTCACCTTCACCTTCTGCTTTTCAACTCTATGCGCACCTAGTTCAAAATCCACTGTGTGTTTAACAGCCAGCAGGCCAACGCCCGTGCTTGAATAACACTGGTTAGACCGGTCTGAAGTAAGCCCTGTCACCAGTCCAGGTTTTTCTTGAAAGGCAAGCACCAACTTATTAAGAACAAAATCCCTGGTTAAGTGGCCCTTTTACCAATCAACAGGTGATTGCAGTGTAATCTTAATAAAAGTTCATGGAGATCTGCATTAGCCTGCCCTTACAGTCAAATGCTCAAATTAACTTTCTAGAATTTCATTCAGGAGTGCCAAGAGGAGGGGGCCAGCCGGCCGCGGGCGCGCGAGCAACAGTATGCATTGTAGGCCACTGCTGTCCTCCGCAGTCGAAAACCGAACCACCGCTTAAATTTGACGCCCCCAATTCGTTGCATGTTAGCAAACTCCTGTAAAACATGGTTAGGAGCAAGGCGGATGGCGGCGGCGACAAAAAGATAAATCCTGGTGACAGATTTTCAACCCAAGCACCATGTAAATGGCATTCAGCCTTCATGTTTTACTGAAATCAAAACATACATCTTGTCTGTCTGTTCGCGCGAGCCTATGACTTTCCTTCCTCCCCCAAAAAAAAACGGGAGAGAAAAGTTAAAAAGAAAATAAATGAGAGATGAGACTCGTCGACACTAACAGGTGATTTAACAGAATATGGTGGAACCGGGACAACCGGTGGCTCATATTAACAAAGCAATGGACCACAACACCTGGCTCTTTGTTACCATTTATAACCAGACACAGAAAAGTTATCGTCCTTCATTTGCTTCAAAAATAGAAGATTGCCATCCCAAATTATTCAACATGCCATTGGCAGCTATCCAATATGGTGGTAGAAAACACCCAAAAGGTGCCCACGAGGTTAGAAAATTCACACTAATATATATATATATATATATATATATATATATATATATATATATATATAAAAGCGTTAAGTAAGGTAGTGATTATTAATCAATACCCGAGCCCTCCCAGCGCGCCTGGCTCAGGACCGCAGCAATCCCCGGCCGGCAACGCCCAGCCCCCTGCACGGACCACTTTTCCCACCGAGCGTTGCAACGGATTTCTTTTTTTTTGTTCGTGGCACCCGGTTTTTTTTTTCCGTGCCCTTTTGTTTCGCCAGATTAACATTTTTTGGTGATCTTTTTTGGACGTTCTGGTTGCCTTTTTTTTTATAGAAAATCTGGTTGCCGTTTGTTGTTCGTAGTTTTTTTCGTTCGTTTTTTTATACGACCATGTTTTTTTTGGTTTGTGAGGTGTGGTTTAGTTTTACTTGAACGGCCTTGTTGCCACTTTCTTATTTGTGATTTTTTCTTCAGGAGACATGCAGCATAGCTTATTCGTCTCTTGTAATGTCCCTTGTGTCCATCACAATATGGAAACAGCCAAGATTTAAATAGTATATGCTATGATTAAAAACACAGTAACCAGGTTTGGTCTTCCCTTGAGCACATTATAATGGGACAGGCAAACACTCGTTATTGCATTGGCAACAATTAAATGCAATTTAGAAACTCCGATACAAACACACATCATTTTTAAAAAATAGGTACGAGGACTTCAGTAGAGTTCAAATCATATGAGTCTGATTAAGCCGCAATGCAATTAACTATTTGAAATGAACTTAGGAAAAAAAATTATATTAGATGGAGCTGAAACATATGTTTTACCATTAAGCTGTCAATACACTATTAATTATGTTTTACCATATTAGATGGAGCTGAAATGAACTTAGGAACACAGAATAACTTATTGAGAAAAGTGACAAAATTATATCTTAAGAAATTAAATTAAAATGCTCCTGACCACCTCCCCTAAACCTCGATCGTCCGCAGCATGGCAATGGCACGGAGCCTTCCCACAATCCCATTAGCTCCAAGTGTCCTCAGGCTGCACAAGTGATATACAGAAATACAGAACAGATAGCAGAGGAAACACTGTCAGAACAGATAGCAGAGAAACACCGTCCCAAAAAAAAAAAGTTTTGAATGCATGCAACCAAGCATATGGAAGTATTAGATTTGTACTATGTTTACCTTTCTTGCCTGTAACCAACTGCACAAATATGTTGAGCTCCAAGACCAGACGAGATTAGCATGTGGACAGATAAATCATTGGTTCGGAAACAAATCACTGTTGTGAGTATCTACATAAGGCACAAAAAAAAAAAAGTATCAAGAATAGAATGTAAATCGTGAATCTTCCATAATGAATTGATAGTAGCATACACTTGCACATCAAATTAATAGTAGACTTGTACAATAGAAACCACAAAACGCAAACTGCTAGTGAGTGCAAGCCACAAAAATTCAGTATCAATAGAAAGTAGAGGTGAAATAATTAAGACTGGCATTTCACTGCACTAAAAGCAATGGTATATCAGGGTAGCGACTACATACACCAGATAACCAAAATACCTTTGCTACTATTAATAGTTTTTAGAGTCCTCTAACAGACAAACACTTGGGGTAAATTATTGTTGAAAAAAAAAATATTTCAAGTAATGAAATAGAGATAGGCATTCAGAGCTGAGGGCAGCGATACATATACATAAACCTATGCGAGAGATCCTAAAACAAGCATTGCCTAGAAAAACTACACCAATAATTATTTTGCAATGATTTCATTCACTGCTTAGCCTGGCACCAATTAAGCTTAGCTAGCACACCACGATGAAGTTCTAGAATTCCCAACAGAAAAGGGAAAGTGGCCTTGTTGATTGTAACTTTCTGAGCAAAATAAATAAGCTCATCGGAGGAAGATGCTCACAACGAACTCCCCTAAAACTAGGTAATGCATGAAACTGTTCGACACAAGATGATGGTGCTGGTCATGAGCTCGCTCCTGGCGTCAGACTAAGCAAAGAAGTGGCGAGGTAGCTCTGCTGCTGCTGGAGAACAGATAATTGTGGTATGAGGCAATCATATGCACGGAAACAGTATAAAGAAATAGTTACGTCTTGTGTCTCAGCATCAGTAGTTAACTGAATAAGTGAATCCACTCAATTATAATTTTATTAATGAATCATACTACGGAATGTTTTTCTAAATAATATTTTTATTGTCACATAAGGCTAGGATTTCTATGATCACCTGTTTTTGGAATAATCCTACAATCTATTTCTAGAAATTAATATTTATGGTGATGACTAATTGTTTAACCAACAATTGCTTATCAAACAGACTGAAGCTAATATGCTTTGCCGAAGATATCTGGTTGCTGACACTTGAGAACCAAGATAGAAGATATAGCCGGATAGTGTACACTAAAGTGTTTTTTTTTCTAAAATAGTATACAATAAAATGCCTTTCTGGAGAAACCACAAAATACTCAACTTTAGAGCCATGAAGGGAAGGGACAGCGGTTCAACACTAAAGTACTGCTCTCTTTCTGCTCGTTCCTGGCTGCATAAACATGACAAGGATTAAATCAACTTTGTCGGAAAACTCAGATTACAATGTTGAATCAGAATCAATTTTAGCATACACGGGCAGGACAGGTTCAGATACTGGTCCTGCCATGCCTGCAATGAAAATACTAATGGGGTGGGCGCATAGGAGATAAATTTTAGTCTTTGTCGAGCAAACACTAACGGTCAGGATACTGAATGCATCCATAGCATGGGTGTGAGCACCAGTTTAAGTCATCTTGATTGCAGTCCATGTTAGGTAGCAATTTCCACATTACAAGACATACTAGTGGTAAATAGCAAACCCAAAAATAGGAAGGCTCTGAAGTTAGAATTCCGTATTCAGTTTTGTGATTCCATTCAACTGAAGCAGACCAAGCGGCATGTTCTCTGAAAAATGCTAGTTCAGGGCCACCAAAATGCATTTTGGAATCTGCAAATGAACTAAATGCCATTAAAAATGGTGGGTTCGATTGTTGGAATCTGTAGCTATCTCCAGCATCCATTATTTTAATTTATCTGTAATTTTAAGGCACTCTATGAGATCATTATTATGAATCTGACATGTGGATCCGAAAATCAGGTATGTCAGGAAGAGTGTGTGGTGAATGGTGTCGATAATACAGCTGTTCGACGTAACAGGTCATGAGAATTATTATTTATCGAGATCAATTACAAAATAAGACCTTGGCAGTCTAGATAAAAATAGGACAAACAAATTGTAATACTGAATCTGGAGACCAGAAATAGACATTTGTTTCCCTCAAAATAAATGTAGTCTGACATTTGAGAATCAAAATTTGTACAAAGATGGCAACCAGCATGCCAATCATTTGAGTAGTCCTCAGTTTTTTTCAATGAGTATTGGACATGGGCACATGGTTAGGTATGCAGAATTAGTAAAAAAAAAAAAAAAAGCAACCATAGTCAGTGCAAACATGTATATAAATACAAACTGATCCCAATCAGTCAATTGAGGCTCGACCTAGGTGCAAGGAAGTAAAATAAGAGAGGGGAATTGTGCTAATAAGCAAAAAGAGAAGGAAACAGATATTTGAAGTTACGTGAGATTCATAGTCTAGTAGGAAATCAGGATTGTCAGGCTAGAAAATTAGATGTAGGCCTTTGCACAGGCCAAACATAATGAGCTATTGCAGTACTTGATCAAATCAATTTATTCAACTGTTTTATGGCTGATGCAATCTGTGCCATGCTGTCACAAAATCAAGATGGGGAAGGGGATCTGGAGGAGGGGCACCTAATGTTGGAGGAGGACACGCAGGAGAGGCGGTGGCAGTGAGCTGACAGCGGCAACAGCATCCGAAGGCGAGTTGCCACTCCTTTCTTTGGGAGTTCGTAACAGAAGGTGACGATGAGTCACAATGCGCTGCAAGCACACTAACTGTTATGTGCCTTGTGTTCCAAATCTGCAAAAGAAAAAAAAAATACAAGCAATCAAATTTCATAGAGAACCAAACTACTCATATTGTCATAGATCAACATTTTTTTATGCATATTAATCAACAAACAAACTATACTACTGGAGCTCGCAAAAAGGTCAAGATTGGGACAGGGAGGGATAGTGGATACGAAGGGGGGCGCAATAGTGGATACGAAGGGGGCGCAGGCAGCCGCATGGTGACCGTGCCCAGTGCTATAGAAAGTTATATTTATATAAAGGGTACAAGGGCGAAAGGGGACCATTGGCACTAGTTGCAATTGCTGCTGCAACAGAAAGCGAGTTATCATAAGTTCATAACATCTCCTCATATCTGCCACATCCTATCAAAGAAAGCAACAATTCATATCAAACTAGGAGGAAGCAGACACATGATTTAAAAAGAACAAAATGTTGTAATAACATCCATTATGGTATTCTAACAAGCTGGTAAACAACAGAATTAGGTAGTCATTGTTTTTGTAATTCAAGGAAACCCACACAAATTAGTTAATTTTAAAAAAGACTGAAGACTAATGAACAAATTGATTGCCAAACGAGATTAGCACGTGAACAGAGGAATTAAAGGATCTGAATTGGCCTGCATCAGATCACCTGCTCACAGCTGATGGAAATCGACACCCTATGGAGGCATTGGCGTTCCAGGGTTCGCGCAAGAAATAAATGAAGGCCATGTTTGCATGTATATGTGATAATTCTAAATAAAATGCATATATTTTCTCCCAAAGCCACATGAACGTTTCAATGTACTTTGCTTCGATTTTAGAAACATATAATATTCTAATTAACTCTACTGGTTGGGAATTACAGCAAGAAATCCTTAACTGAAAGCTGCAGTGAACAAAAATTGGCAGTCGAGACAAACTCACCTTGCTGCAATTGAAGAGAAGCTTCTGGTCGCCAGCTATGCTGACAATCGAAGACTAGCAGGGGACCCATCCTGCACGCCAATCATTAAATCGAATCAAGAGGAGGAGCAGGAAATGTGCAAACGCTGAGCTAGGGAAGGGGATCTGCAGGAGGGGCACCTAGATCTGCCAGCAGTGTTGGAGCACAGAGGCGGTGGCGGTTGGCTGACGGCGGCAGAGGAGGTGGTGTGACATCGGAGGACGGACGAGGAAGGGCGACTTGGCGGATCTGCTTTGGAGGGGCTCGCCGGTGGTGCCACCGGTGGGGAGGAGGTCGTCGCGCCGCTGCGGGTGCGGGGAGGGGGAGCCGCACCGCCGCAGTCGAAAGGGCGTGGACGCGCCCACGGGTCGAAGAAGGAACGTTGTGCCGCCGCTGGTGGTGGAAAGGAGGGGCCTCCCCGCGTGGCGCCAAACAGAACACTGGGGAACGACGGCAGAGAACACCCGCCGGGGCGGCGCATTGCGTCTGTGGTCGCATGGCGCTGTGGGGTGGAGCGGCGGAGCCAACGACGCAACAGGGGCGGTGCCGGCGAGGGAAAGAGAGGAGACCAAGCGAGAGACGGGGAGAGGAAATAGAAACCGCACACAAATCGTGGGTGCATTGGGTTCAGGAGCTTCGGAGCTGGTGAACTGTTTCGCTGGTCCGTGGTCGGCTCGGCTCCCAGGTGTGCGGGGAACCGGTGCGGGGGACTGGCGATCGGTCGGGCTCGAAGAATTGGGTTCTGATTAATAATCGCTACCCAAGGTAATATATAGAATACCTATATATATATATATATGCTGATACATGACAAAAGAAAGATACTGTACAATCATGCAGATGAAGATTGGCTTAAAGGTTCCTTGTCTTTTCTTTCCTTTCATTTCCCGAGAATGCTATAGTTTTTCAATGAAGAGAATCATCCCATACTCCAGACAAACTCAGATGGAAAAACCACCTTACAATATCCTCAAAATCACTCGCCTTTTCTACTGATTCACATGAGACAATAAAGAGAAAAGAAAAGAAAAACTAGGTCATATTCGATTAACCAGAGCAAATAGATATACGACTAGCAACTAGGTCATATTCGACTAACCATGGAAATACCTATCTGATTGACTTCAGTTATCTATCTAAATTATTGGGCCAATAGTCACCGTTTCTTCTTAATGTAAATAGGAATGTCATGCCCCTTCTCTTTCTCTTTCTCTTTCTTTCTTCTTCCCCAGTTAGCCGCCCATGATTCGCCTAATGGCCGTCCGCTGTGACGATGATAACCTTGTTGGGAAGGTCACATCGAACTTGATTACCAGCTTTCCCTTCTTCCCAGGTTCCTTCCTGATTGGCCACCCTTCATTCTCCAGCACAACTTCGTACCCAGGGCGCACAACTTCCTCCACCCTCACAGGCAGGTTCCGTCCATCGAGGGTTCTGAGGTTTATCTCTGCACCAGCAAGGGCATCTACCAGAGGGATCTCCTGCTTTACAAGAAGGTTGTTTCCTTCAAGATTGTACACATCGTGGGGCTTTGAATCGAGGACGAAGGTCAGGTCTTGTGCTAACTGGCCATGCAGTTTATCGCCTTTGTTGGGGAATGTGATCTTGGTGCCCTTCTTCCAGCCAGGTAACACTTCAACTGCCAAGACCTCTGTTTCAAGTTCTACTCTTCTGCATAAGATGAGATTCGGATGTAGTCAGAGAACCAGCATATTTTCTATCTCAATAAATGCAACAGCAAACTGATTCAACATACTAATTAGCTATCCTTCACATTGCTTAAGCTAATCATGCTGCCATGAACTTGACAAAAAAACAAAAGGAAATAACTTTGTGATAGATATTTGTTTCAAAAGTAACAGTAAGGACTTAGGATCCATGACTAATTAGTTGGCCTTCACATTGCTTAAGAATTTTCTCTCAAGAAGGAAAATTGGCATGCAGGACTTTGTCATGAAACAAGAAGTATAGAACTAGGATTACCAAGGAAGATGTCAAATGGATGATATTCCTCATTCAAAAACTGTTTTCAAGTCAAGCAATCAAACCACTGTGTGTTTAACAGCCAGCAGGCCAACTTCTCTTGAATAACACTGGTTAGACCGCTGAAGTAAGCCCTGTCACCAGTCCAGGTTTTCAAAGGCAAGCACAAACTTATTAAGAACAAAATCCCTGGTTAAGTTTTTTTACCAATCAACAGGCTAATCAGTGTAATCTTAATAAAAGTTCATGGAGACATTAGCCTGCCCTTACAGTCAAATGCTCAAATTAACTTTCTAGAATTTCATTCAGGAGTGCCAAGAGGAGGTAAAAGCAACAGTATGCATTGTAACTGCTGTGCAGTCGAAAAAAGTTAAATTTGACGCTGTTGCATGTTAGCAAGTTCCTGTAAAACATGGTTAGATACGCAAACAAAAATAAATCCTGGTGACAGATTTTCAACCCAAGCACCATGTAAATGCATTCAGCCTTCATGTTTTACTGAAATCAAAACATACATCTTGTCACCGCCACCCCCACCCCCCCCCCCCAAAAAACGGGAGAGAAAAGTTAAAAGAAAATATATAATGGACTCATAACATGCGATTTAACAGAATATAATTAAAAAATATATATTAACAAAGCCAAAGCACATCTTAACTGTCACAGAAAAGTCATGTCTGTGTGGGCTTGAATTTTGCAAATTATCTAAATGTATTATTGACCCAAACTCTTGTCCAGCAAAAAGGAGCATCGAGGAACAGCTCATGACTACAAAGATATCATAGAAATATAAGGAAAGTAGTACAACATACCCATCTGGCTTTGCAACATTCCTAGTGATCTTCATTTTTCTTTTTGTTCCATTGTACAACTCTTCAAGGGTACAAAGTAATGTTTTTTCCACAGGTGGTGGCTTTTCTACATGGCTTGTACCGGCACCACTCTCTTTCCGTGGACCAGAAGGAGTTTCACTTCTACTGTTCCTTGCTGAAGTCCAATTTGATCTTGGTTGGAATCGTGCCCGGTCTTGGTCAAAGGAGTAAGTCTTGTTGCTTGCCATGAACTCAGCAAAGAAATCATCTGGGTCACTAGGATTGTACCGGAAATTACTCGGCCCACTTGGGCCAGCAGGTGTGGAGGACCTGCTCTGGGAACCAGGTGGAGGCATCCCCTTTAAGCCTTCCTCACCATATTGGTCATAAATTGCACGCTTCTCTGGATCACTTAGTACCTGCACTAATCATCTAGAGTTGGTCAGCAAACAGCAAATAAGCAACACAGATCTTGAACTGAAGTTTTGTATTCGGAGTCCTAGAAGATTGTATGCAATGATTTGTCCAACACTGCAGGCTGGAAGTCTAATAAATACAATGGGTACAAGTCCATGTGAAAGTGACATTAGAAGGGAAGGAAAACAGTGTGATTTTGCTCTGTCTTGCTATTGCATTTAAATTTTTAAACAATATCCAGTAACCATACTCATGTTACACTGTTACATAACCATAGTAAATGTTGAAGGTAGATAGATGCAGACCATGAGAACAAAGAACATTTTTCAAATCAATGCAACTCACAGAAGCTATCTTAACATTTTTAACAAAGAAGTCCTTATGGTAACAAAGAAGTTTCAAATTTCAAATAATGCAAATCAAATTAATTACATGTAAGGAATAATATTTCCAAGATGGTGGGATACTTTGGCTACTTTTGATTTTTGAAACTTACAACTTTATAATTACAACGACAGGATGGCAAAATGTTTCTTTTGGCATAAAGCACCAACAGCAACCTATCCTTTTTTCCTAATAATATTTTTAAGTAATCAATTCAGACGGGTGATGAATACACTCTAGCTTTGTGATTTTTTTTTTTAAAAAAAAAAACACACGAACCTATACGTTACACTTTGTATATCCAAGATGCACACTGAAAATGGTAGACAGGAATTTAAGACAATTTGCGGATGCATTTAGAGGACACATAACTTCACTTATTTATAACAACTAAAGACTTTCCACGCGACCGTGTACTGGTATCAGCATATCACCAACTACATTAAACGAAACAGTTAACAGGTATCTTTTTTCTTCCAACAAATGTGATCATGTGGTCTCCTAAATGCATAACATTGGAAGGAAAGTTTGTCTGCTAAATTCACTTGCCTCATAGGCCTCAGTTATCTGCTTGAACTTTGCCTCAGCTTCTGCCCCTCCAGTCGGATTCTTGTCAGGATGCCACGTCCTCGCAAGCCGCCCGATACGACTTCTTAAGGTCCTCCAAGGTAGCGTTGCGATTCACCTTGAGGATGTTGTAGTAATCCATTCCCAAATGCGTAGTGAACCCTAGATCATCGTTTCTCCAGGCTCTGGTTTTTCAGGAGCCTAAAAATTAACAGAACAGTTGTGAACCCCGGTGTCTTTGATTACATCATAGGCGGACCCACCTATAGGGCGAGGCAGGGCGGCCGCCCTACCTCCCCTCCGGCGAGTACCCCACCTACCCCTCCCTCCCAAAGCGGCAACTGCCCAAGCGGCGAGGAGAGGTTGAAGTCACCCTGGGCGTTCGGTATTTACCGAACCGATAGGTACGGTACCTCGGTTCCAACACAAATTCGGTTCCTGCAAAATAGGTACCGATCGGTTCCTCCCAAAACTCAGTACCGAGCAATTTCGTATACGTACCAGGAGATCGATGAAAGCTCGCTCAGATCCTCATCCTCTATCTGCGGTGTTTGGTGACGGTCGGTCGGGGGAGGAGGAGAAGGCCCGCGGCCTGCTGCTGCTAGCGGCGGGCGGTGACCAGGGGCAGAGCCGCGGACAGGGAGCGGGAGGGGAGCGACGGGCACGGCGTGGGGCGACCTCGCGACAGCGAAGGCAAGGTGCAGCGCCGAGGTGGGCGCGAGGCGGCGGGGCACAGGGCCGGCGCGTCGGGGACTCGGGCGGCCGGGCGTCGGGCGGCGGGCGTTCGCGAGTCGCGACTCGCGAGGGAGATTGGGGCGACGGCGGCTTCAGTTCAGCACGCGGTGAGGAAAGGGAAAACTAACTACGTGCCTTCGGTGGTGGGCTCACTGGGCTGTTGTTGGGCTTTCAGTGTATTTTCATCTGAAATCGGTTCCAATCGGTTCTTTCGGTTTACCGAGGTATGGAACCGAAAATACCTCGGTTCTTTTTCGATTCCCAGGATCCTAGAACCAAATTTTTTTTGGGTCCGGTTTTTCCTGGTTTGGTTCGGTTTTTGGTTTTTCGTGCCCAGAGCGAGGTTGAAGACGGCTCGCCTACGGCCGCCTAAGGCAAAGCGGCGAGCGGCGCAACGACTTCCGTAACCACGGATTTTTTTTTTTTGATTGAGGCGATCGTAACTTCTGGATGTTGGGGGCTTGGAGTGCATCACGGACTGGGCCATCTGACCAGGCCCAATGGCCTATCGCTAAAGCTAGTTAGCACTCGGGGGCAAGGAGAGGGGCGCGGGTCACCGTGCACGCATACGAAATAAGCGACGAAGTCGGGGCGGGCCGCACCAAAGATGCATGTGTGCTTGTGCGCGCAGGTTTGCTTGTCTAGCGTGGAGAACAAGGAGTCAATGAGTCACACTTAGATGCTACTTGATGCATCTTCAAGGTAACATCAAATTAGTCACGTATAAGGGCCTGATTGGTTGGGAACCAATTCTTGCCCAATCAAGGTCGTGACAAGCCAAAGTTGCCAAAGCTAGGGCAAAAAAGTTAGAAGATGAGTTGTCAAAGTTTATTTATGAACTTTTTAGAGAGCAACCAAAACTTTGTTCATAAACAATAGTGTGCCAATTCTTTGGCCATAAACCAATTGATGACTTCAATTTTGGTGTGTCATAGTTTTGGTTTGGCAAAAATTAGTAACCACTAATCGGGCCCTAAGATACAACTATACCTTGTCACAACCCATCACGTGGTGCCCAAAAGGCCCGCACACATGTGTCAGGAGGGGCCAGTAGCGGCCGGCAACCGTCGTCGTCGTCATTATCATCATCATTAAACAAAATTTATTTAGGGAATAAAATAGGAAATATAATAGGATATTTCTTTAGATGCAAGTCTTTCCTGGACTATAAATACAAGAGAGATGTACTCCATTGAATCTTAAACAAAGAAATAAATAAAAATCTATCTTCCCATCCCCTTCTCTATCTTCCCATCTATCTTCCCATCCCCTTCTCTATCTTCCCATCTTCCCATTAGATTATCTTAGTGGCTCGAAAAGTATCCTAAAGATATAACTGTGTTATGTAATGTATTAATATATAAATATATATTAAATATATGGTAGATCAAAGTTTGGTATATGTATTATGTAATGGTTTGCCCTACCTGAAATTTTTGGCTGTGTCCGCCACTGGATTACATCTAGTGGTCCTTCAAACTTGAAGGAATATGTTTCACAAGAATCACCAGGAGACATGGGCGGACCCAGGATATAAATAGCAAAATTGATTAGTTAGGGTTTGGGTGCTCGGTTTCGCACAATCGCACAGCAGGAAGGGAAGACAAGGGTGCACATACTGGTCGGCCCGTCGCCGTGAAGACGAAAACCGGGCGCGAAGGGACCGGCCAGGGGCACTCCGCGTCCATGCGGCGACGGCGGTGGCACACGGTCGCCTAGTGTGCCACGGAGAGAGGGAAAGACCGCTGGCGAGTGAACAGGAAATGTTTTTTTAGGTTAATTAATAAATGCACTCTCATGTTGACGCTCCGTACCAAATGCAAATATAGTACTAAATAAATAAAATAAATAAATATTACTTTAAACAAATTAATTAATCTTATAAATAAATATACGATACTAATTGTTATGAATCTTATGATCATAATAAACATCATTAAAATAATATTAATAATAAACTATATTTTCATAGCTATTCAGATGTTGATATTATTCTTCTATAAAAAAAAATGTAACTTGGGAATATTCGACTTCTAAAGAGGTTATGTTGAGCTATATTCTTTCTCAGTATTAAAGCTGGAAGATTTTGGGCTGCATTCTTTGTTTCAAACGTATTTTGGCATAGTGATTTCAGAGTCTCTTCCCTGTATTATTGGCTTAACTTTCCCTTTGTGCTCAAGTGTATGTTTCTAGGTGTCTAATACTACAAAACATTTGAAAGCACAAGACCCATTGGAATGATGCATGCATACATACATGTGAAATGTGATTTAACGCTCCTTTGAATCATTCAATTTCTTTGGGGATTAGAGTGGATTGAAGGGTAAGGGTGTGTTCATTTCCTAGTCACATCAACCAAAAAACTAAAAGTTCCCAAAATTCCTATCACATCCCATCACATCGAAATATTTAATGCACCCAAAAACGCTGGCCGACCACTATAAAATTTAGGTAATTAAAAAAACTAATTGCACAGTTTAGATGTACATTACGAGACGATTCTTTTGAGCCTAGTTACGCCATGGTAGGATAATATTTACCACTAACAAACAAAACGTGCTACGATTAATGCGATGTGACAGCTACAGGAATTTTGCACCCAAATTTTGGGATCTAAACACACCCGTAATTTAGTTTAATTTCTATTCAGTACCCTTCAATTCCGAAGGGCAATGACTTAATTCAAACTAGACCTATGCACACATTTTACATTACGAAAAAAAAAAGTAAAATAGGTCAACCCCACATATCCGTTGGAGAATTAAGTCTAATAAAAAGTATTTTCGCTTAATGGATGAATCACCGTCCCTCAAATTTTGAAAGGGTCCATGGTTCATATGTGGTTCGATTTGTGAGCAACCACATCCATCTTTACAAATTACACATTGACATGCTTCCTTGCATGTGGCTTCATGAGAATCCTGAACAATACTAACAATCTTGTGAATTTTCTTATACTCTCGTTGTAGCACGTGGCCAAACATAACAATACTTTTTTTATTCTCGAATACGTAAAAGTTTTATATATCATTGTATTAAGCAAAAGAGTTTAAACAAAAAAAAACATAGCCACACTAAAGAGGCACCATGATCTGTAAATGTGGAAGGACGACAATAAGGAAGGTGAAAAAGACATGAGTACCATAAAATTTTTAGAAAATCTAAAAGAAACCATATAGACAAAGTCATGAAGGCCTTCAGGATAAGGATAAAAAAAAGGCCTTCAGGATATATAGAATATTATATCAAAATATATCTATGTACCTTAAGTTTTTTTGGGATGTATATACATCCACATTGTTAGAGTGAATTTTGACCGTATTTATATTACACGATAATAATATAACAATATGCTCCCTCCATCCAGATTTGTATGTCATTTCATATAAGAATATTAGAGCGTCAAAACATCTTAATTTTAACCGTATTTATATGACATAATAATAATATTTAGGATGTCAACTATTCCGTCCGTTCCAAATTATATTTCGTTTGACTTTTCAACCATAAGTTTGATCATTCATCTTATTCAAAAAAAATTTGTACAAACATAGTCAAATTTAAGTTATTCTTAAGGATATTTTGTTAATAAAGAATACCACAACAAAAGAAGTGATATAAATTTTTAAATAAAACGAGTGGTTAAATTTAGGGTTTAAAAAAGTCAAACAAATTAAATTTGAAACGGAGGGAGTAAGTGTCATTGGATTTTTTTATTATATTTTTATGTTATATCTTTTCAATGTTACAAATTTTTATAAACTCTTTTAATAATTTTGATCAAATTTAAAATGTATTTTTAGAGTGACTTACGATTTGAAATGGAGAGTACGGTACCAGTCGTGCGGTCGCTACTGGCCAGTTGCCGACCGGACAAGACCGTCGGCCCGTCGCCGTGAAGGTGACGTCCATGGCGTCCACGCAGCTACACGTGCAGCAACACCTGGCGTACAGAAAGTGAATTCATACGATTCATACTTGATCAAAGTGGTTATCCTAGATGTGATTACCGCTAGATTTCTCTTGTCCATGATCAGATGCATGGAGCCAGTATATACATAATCTAATTAAAGAAACGATTAATTTTGAACTGTCTCAATCATAGTTGCAAGTCCGTCTAATTTCCTCTTATCTCTAGTTTCCGAGCAAACACTACATTTACTCAAGATCATAGCATTTTTATAATATAATCGATCTTGGTGTTTTTCAATAGCTTATAATATCATTTTAATTGAACGACAAGAAAACGACCCTGTATGGTAGGCAGAGGTCCCTCGCTCTATATGCAAATTAATTAAGACATGAAGTTTGATTGATTGTGAACCTTATTATTAAAGATTACTTAAGTTCAAAACTTGATTTTATGGGGTCTTAATTTGGCATGAATCATTGTTAATCATATACAATCGCGAGCTATCCGTCATTTGTCCTTAATCCCCAAGATCATATTGACAACAATAGTACTAGTAGCTCAAAAGCCTCAAACAACCTTTTTTTTTTTTTTTTTTTCAGATAATGAAGCTTCAAACAACCTAGGAATAAATAAATAAAATAATAAATAAATAAATAAATAAAATCCTTCCTATTACACCTGGAAAAACACACACTTTTGAATGTGAGCATTGCTGAATGGTCTCTCAAAAATTCTCTCAAAGAATTCTACCCGCGTCGTCGTGTTCTCGTTCTGGCGGCGGCGGCGACGGCGAGGCAGAGACCAAATCGAACTGCCTGCCAAAAAAACCCCTACGTGCCAACAAGGCAAGAACATACCACCCCACTGCTTCGTTTTCTCCTTCTGGCTACTGTCGCCGAGAACCAGACCAAACCAGACCAACCCACCCCCCTGGCTGGCAACAACTCACCACCGAGCCCCCTCTTGGTCCTCCATCGCCGCGCCGGCCCCAGCTTGGCCTTGCCCGCGCCGGCCTTGCCTGCCTGCAGGCTCCCTCCCGCGATCCGCTCCTCTCGAGCTCGACGGGACGGAATCAGGGGGGGAGAAGAGCGGCCGCGGCCGCGGAGGGCGACGGCTGCCCAAGAACCCGACGGAGGGAGGGTTGTTCGAGCGGCGGAGCGATGGGGCAGGCCCTGCGCAGGCTCTTCGATTCCTTCTTCTCCACCAGGGAGATGAGGGTAATGGCACTTGATCTTGCCCCCTTTCGCTCCTCCGGTTTCTTGCGTCCTTCGATTCCATTGCTTGGTCTGCCCTGCCCCTCTCTTTGCTCAACTAGGCTGCCAACTCCTAGGCTAGGCTCCTGCTCTAGTTTCTCTTTGGGTTAGAGTGTTTTAGGCCCGCCTGCTCTGCCCTCGAATGCTTCGCGCTAGTTCGTCTGGAAATATGTAAAGCGTTGCTTGCCCAGGCACTGCGCGACAGTTCGATTCAAGTTCTTGGTTTTGTATTTGTCCATTGTTTGGGATTCTATTGTTGATATCGATCCAGCGCTTTTAAGTTAGGATTCTTTATACTCGCACAAAAAAAAAATAAAGTTAGGATTCTTTAAGTTAGTCCTTGGTTTAAGTTAGGATTCTACTGTTGGATTCCAGGGCTCTTTAAGTTAGTCCTAAGTTCAGTTATTAACTTGTGCCTGCGGAAGCCTATTCGGTTCACAATTCAGTGCTTGGTCACTCTATCGCCCTAGTGTGGATTTTTAGATCAAGTAGATGGAGATAGCACTCATGAAATTGGCTGTAGATGGGTATACTACTGACTACTGGCTTCCAACCACCTGATTTTGAGCTGAAAAATGAGTTAAAGACTACCATTCTAGTGATTCTGTTTACTTAAAGGCAACTAACCATTCCACAAGAGAAGCATCTTTGCTTATAGAAAGCACTCTTATTTCATCTTATCCTCCTCCATCAAGTCTGTCACTAATCATGCAATTACCCTCTTCAAGGTTGTCATGCTTGGTCTGGATGCAGCTGGTAAAACAACAATACTGTACAGGCTGCACATGGGAGAGGTTCTTTCAACAGTCCCTACAGTTGGTAGGTGGCCCATGTCATTATTCATTTACTTACCATTTATCTCCAATGCTGAATTATTGTGCATGCATGCAGTTTTATTCTATAAACTGGTGTGTTTATTATGTGTGTTTCCAAATAGAATATCGAGCCAAAACCTTTTTCTTTTCTTGGTGAAATCCTTTGTGTAATTTGTCTGCTGAGTACATACAGAGTAAAAAAAAAAAAAAAGGCACAATAGGAAACCATGATCATCAACATTTGGTTCAAGTAGTGGGACAATGCATGCTTCAAAGGCTTAATATTTGTGTATATTGCATCTGATGGTTCAAAAAATGACTTTCCTCAAAGCATTCTTCTTCCAATCTTGATTTGGAAATTCATGATGATATAAATGTGGAAGATGAATAGTTGGAAGCGGGGAAATTTAATGATGATATAATTTGAATGATTCAGATAAAAAACTCCTTTCAGTCAGGCTTGTTAATATGTTTTTTCATAATTTGAATTTTAGTTTCCTTGTTAGTCTGGATTGACTTTGTTGCTATCCTCATTTCTCTGTCCAATGGCTACCTCTGGTAACATAATTTCCATCCATCCTGCAGGTTTTAATGTTGAGAAGGTTCAGTATAAGAATGTGGTATTCACTGTGTGGGATGTGGGTGGGCAAGAAAAGCTCAGGTCACTGTGGAAGATGTACCTGAGTAATTCAGATGCACTGGTAATTACTATTATTTGCAAGTCTATATATACATGAGTAGCTTCCCATTAAGTCTCTTTGGTCCTTTTGTCAGTCTTGTCTTTCTCAACTCTTGATATGGTGTTAACTTTGTGCATTGTTCTTCAATTGTAGTCAATATCTACGCCTATATGTATTCCCTCAAGTCTAAGCACATTTCATTTTTTTTTTTTTGCATGGGTAGCTTAGTAAATTGGCATGCAGAATAGTACAAGAGAAGGGCATTTAGTTTTCTTGCTAAGTTTGTGTTTCAGCTTTCGGTTTGTTGCAGATTTATGTCGTTGATTCTTTGGACAGAGAAAGGATCAGAGATGCGAGGCAAGAATTCCAGGTAAGATAGTCATACTACCTCTATCAGTATAAGACTTCCTGGCCCCTTAGATTATGTCCGTGATGATATGATGTTATGCATCCTTTTTCTCCTTCCAGACCATTATCAAGGACCCTTTGATGGCAAACAGCATAATCTTGGTATTCGCAAACAAACAGGATCTGGTAAGTTAAACCAAAGAGTTTGGAGTGCTAAGGGCTACTTGTGTAACAGTTTATGACCTTATTGACATGTGACTGTTTATTTATTTATGTTTTGATGTTCCCTTCTTATAATGAGTAGTTATCGCATGTTCTTTTTTTTTTTTTTTTTAACTTTCAGTTTGTATGGTTTGTCACATTTAATTGTTTTGCATGGTTATGAGGTATCACTTGCTGTGTAGGAACTGTTGAGAACTATTCATGATCTCATGGAACTTTTTAGAGTACCAAAAACATTTATTTGTTGGCTCATTGAAAAGCAGGAAGTTTAGAACCGCTATGTCGTTAATTTCTTGAGATTTATAGAAGGTTCAAATGAACAGTGATCGAGTGATACCAGACTGACATTTTTTTTCTTGCTCACACAGAGAGGTGCGATGACCACGGATGAGGTTAGCGAAGGTCTGGGGCTGCATGATCTTAGGAACAGAATATGGCACATACAGGGGACCTGTGCACTCCGTGGTGAGGGCCTGTATGATGGCCTTGACTGGCTTGCATCCACACTGAAGCAATTGCAAGAATCGGGTCATGCAACTTCAGTTGCTGGCCCTTCCATCTAATCCAGTGGAAGGTTCGGTATCATTCTTTGAACCCCCTTTTTTCTTTTGCATTAGTATTGGAATGGGATGAACCTGGATCAGGGACCATTTTCCTTTGCTTGCACCCGGCATTACTTATTGCAAGTCCACATATGTTACTTCTTTGTTCTTTCAATCAATTCTCCTCTCAAATCATACGATGTCAGCGCCTCAAAACATTCTGAAAATGCCTGTTCTGTTTGTGCAGTGAGCTCAGTGCCTCAACTAATTGACAGCTCCTGCAACGATCCGCTGCAAGCCCACAAGAATATGCTCCAGTGCAAGCATTCCTTGGTGTGGCTGCCCGCTGATGGAGTTCCTTTGTGTCAGTATCATATGTGGCAGTTCAGTTTATCCGGCAGGAACTCGCATACCTTTCTCCTGAGATTGTTTGTAAATTGTTGAACGAATGTATGCCGACAATGGTCTAGTGTGTATACTTGAGGGCTGGTGAACGTGGTTGTTTTGTTTGTTATTTGACTGCTTTACAATAAAAGAGATCGTCTGTTGTTCTGGTGATTAGAAGCTTTCTCTAGTGCTCACAAATTAAGAATTTATTGTAATTGTTTTGCCCTTTGCTGCTGGAAATTCCAAATATGTCGTTGAGGTCTCAGTGAACCATGGGCCCAGCAGTTGCATAAAACAATTGCAAATAGGATGGATCATGGATGTGTCACCTGCCACGTGAGTGAATGTTCAGTGGTATAGAAAAACAATCTCCAAGAATAGAAGGATAAACACATCCCATTTTCCTGTTGATGCAGAATGTTAACATTAACAATGTGTGCATGCTAAGATTCATTTCGACATGGCGTGAGAAAAGGCAGAAAAAAATAGACGATGCATGAGAGATTGGAATTAGATGATGAATGCACAATGTTAGCAATGTATGGAAAGCTATTTTGGCATGGAGAGACAAAAGACACGAAAAAGGGAAAAAAATGAAACGACGCCTGAGAGATTCGAACTCTCGCGGGGAAACCCCATGTACTTAGCAGGCACACGCCTTAACCACTCGGCCAAAGCGTCGTTGTTGAAAGGAAAAGAACACAAAATATTATTTATTCGCTTATCTTTTCCTTTTCCCATCAAAATGTTTACTTTCTCGTTCTAACTGTTTTTTTTTAGCAAACAATTTTGTTTTTGATGGATTTTGAGCAAAGACTTTTTGTTCTATGTGTACACGTGCGTGCACGTTCAGACAACAAAATCGCGTCTTGCACTGTACCCAGCCAAAGCCTAGTAACCGTTGGCTGCTACAGGAAAAAATGTGCATTGTGAGAGAGACACGACTCCTTTTTACCACTGGCGCCTCGTTACTGGATACAAAACCGTAACACGGGTATCAACCAGAGAAGGCAAAAGGAAGCAACTTGAGCACATGTCAGACTGACAGGTTTTGCCGGGGCTTTCCCCACGTGTTAATCAGGTCTGGAGACGACAGTCAACTCTAGGCTACAATGTATCCAAAATATTTGTACATACAGCCAATGCACAAGTAGAACACAGAATGGAACTCCATGGCTAGGAGCAGATCAGCAGGAGACGCCCCCAGGATGAGAACGGTGCACCAGCAGGGATGGGGAGGATGCGATGCTTTTCATTGCGCTTGCTCCCTCCAGATGCGCCCGGTGACCCGCAGCTTGAGCTCCTGCCTGCCGCCGCCCGAGAAGAAGAGCGCCATGTTCCTGTGGATGATGAGCCCGTCGAAGCTGTCCCGCACCTTCCGGTGGCTGTCCCTGATGCTCCGTGGTGTGCCCTGCCATGTCAGCTTCCGCCCACCCCCGCCCACCTCCAGGCTGTACCCGAACCCCTGTGCTTCGCTCTCCTCGCCCATGAAACGCAGGAATGCCATGTACACCGGTGCCATCCCCAGCAGGAACGCCTCAAAGTGCAGGCAGAAGTGCTGCCCAAAACACTTGAAAACCTGCATGTATCAAACATAAACGGGGTGAAATACTGAAATGCCAGACTCACTCAGCTTGATGATGCTTATGACACAACAATCACAGGTCAGCAAAGAATGGATGGGCTCAAAACAAATGACACAGATCTGATCACATTCAAAGTACACCATCTCATAAGCTGGCCTTGTTAGGAAAATACTCATAATCAAGTCACCAATCAGATAATCATCTAGTAAACAAACAGGAATACCAGATTAAACAACCAGGAACGTTTCCCATGTATCTAAAGACTAAACGCTCGAGTATTTAAACAAGAACAGAAGTGTCATTTCACTTACAGTGAGCATCCATGTAGCATTTTCCACTTCATAAGGGTTGGGCTTCACATATCGGTGGTTAAATGTACAGCCCTCATGCAAGTCCACCTTATGGTCATTGATGAGATGAGACACCAGAAACGGAACATCACCTGTGATCAGACACTCTGAACCTGCGTACGGGCAGTTGTATGGCCTGAACCTGCAGAGCTCCTCGTGCTTGAGTTTGTTCTTGTATGGGTGAATCTCAGTGCATCCCATACTCTGGTATTTGCATGGCAGCTGGAGTTGTTCTGCCACCTTCTCAAGGGCTAAGCATCTGATGTTTCCCAGTTCCTGGCGACAAGTTGGGCAATGGTTCTCTACCCTGTGCTTGCAGCTAGAGCAGATTGTGTGGCCATTTGGGCACTGCAGAAAGAACAAAGAACCAGTAGATTATTATCCTGAATTCATTTCTGTAACTCTAATCATTGCAACTAAAGCTGTTGTTCAAATTACATGATATAAATCCTGATGTTATACAAATACCATCACTATTCAAGTAACACAATTAGCTTGCAGCTCATTTAATTATTCTTCTGAAAAAATGTGTAGAAACATCACCTGAACTTAGCAATTGTGATTATAACAAAGCTAACCTTTTCTTTGGAACAATAAAGATAGATCTTTGACAAAACAAATGCAGAACAAGGACACACAATAAACATAAATAACCATGGGCAATACACAATAGTATGTGTGTCTAGAGAGAGGGAGAGATAGAAGACTAGAAAAAAACTTGAAAGTGTTCCAATGCAATTGCAAGCTATAAAAGCTTTAAACTTGCTGATGGTCATGACCATGCCAAATTCTATGAAAGTGAAGATATAAACTGATAAACATGGGGTCCAACACTATGCATGCACTGCACTGATATAAAGAAACAAATGACTCAACCCTTAATTGCTGCTCTTTCATTAACATTAGGAAGTTCTAGACTATTTTTATGTGAGGGAGTCCATAATTGTAATTTGAAATGGAGAACATGACAGATGCAAAGATGAAACAGACTTGACCCACATGGACACCAGAGAACTTGTTGTTGATTAACATGTGACAAAAAAAAAAAAAATACACTAGGATTTCAACAGAACAAAATTTTGAACAATTTCAGATCAATGGACAAACCTAGATACCATAAGGTGGAGCAAATGGAGCATACGTACTATAGAGCCCACCTTTATACTAACTCATGAATCTACATATCCAATAGGCAATGTAAGCTAACAGCCTTTTCTTTGCATACAAACCCAAACAAGCAAAGATGCATACTGCAATCAACAAAGCACCTCCTTTTGCCAACAAAATAAGAAGACATGTTTAAGCACCCAAACAAACCTGGAGTATAGGTGGGCGCATGGAGTTGGTACACACTGGACACTCGAGCAAATCATTCAAGCCAGACAGTGATGATAATGCAACATTAGCTAGCGATGTTGACCACGGTTTACTTGCAGAGTCTACGTCAAGCCGGATACCCCCAAGTGCCTCAGAAAGCCCATCGTCATCTCCACAGTCCGACTCGGGGACTACAGTCACAATGCTGCTTCCTGGTGCCATTGTAAGAAGCTCCTTTCAGGTTTGGAAGTAGCAGAAAACATCAGCACCCCACCACTCCATTGATTTCCTGCTAACCACATCACACCAAATTTTAGCGCGCAAAAACGTATCTAAGCACAACATAATTAATTAACATCCTGCACAAGTTGATTCTGATATTCAGTTTAATCAGCGCCACATAAAAAAATGGATAATTCCTCAGAACCACCATGAATGAAATAGATAATAAAATCTGACTGAAGAGGCGGAACCCAACTAGAAGGGAGGGAGTCAGTAGACAGCAAACTACATTCAGATCTCAGAACTGAAAGAACACCACCCCATTCCAGTGACTCTAATCCATGACCATGAACCTTGGCAGTTTCCTAACTCGAATTTGCCCAACCTACTTCGCCCGATGTGCGGAGAGGGGCGGACCCAACCCGAGAATTTTCGGCCAAGAAATTCCAAGTCTGCAGGCATAATACATGTACACTGCACTTGTAATTGAATCAGATTTCAGATCCGGATACAAAGAGCATGGTTGGGTTCGGGTGCTCGGTTTCGCACAGCAGGAGCGGAAGAGGAACGGGTGAGCGTACCTGGTAGGTGCTCGTCGCCGGCAAAGGCCGCGGAGATGGATGGAACCTGGGCGCCTGCGGGTAGGGCGGCGGCGGCGGCGGCCGAGCAGTCGTCGGCACAGAGCAGCGCACGCGAGGGGGACGGGAGAACCACCAAGAGAGGAATGCCGGGGGATAAAGGTTGTTCGGCCGTACGGGCCACCTCACTTGTCACTATACTAGTTGTCAGTACTAGTGTATCCCGTGCTCCTACCCCTTCGTGTGCTCCCATTTTGAAATTTGAAAAGAACAAAACCACCCAAATATACTGGAGAAATCACAAAAAGAAAAAAGAATAGGTAAATATTGTAAGGTTCTATGTTTATGTAAAATTTAATAGGTTTCGATGAAAAAATATAATCGACACTTATTAGTTGTGGGATATAATGTCTCATCTGAAACTTGTAACCATTGACGTCGCTCCCACGCGAGTGGCTCCTGCCGCCCCTCCTCCAATCCTAATTATCCCTTCCTTCCTTCCTCCCCGCCGCCGCGGAGCAGCCGCCCGGCAGGGCCGTGTGTCTCACGGGGATGGCGACGAGGGCTCCTTCTTGCGAATTAGCGGCATGGGTAGCCAACACATACGATCGGTGGTTCCTACCCCACACGAGCTACATGGAGGCCGGAATGGGAGACCGATGCACCGTGGTGGTAGCGCCGCTTGAGCTTGTGCCAACGCAAGGGGATGGCGGAGGGCTCCTTCACCTTCTTCTCCGTTCCTCCCTTCACAATGGCCCGGTGGGTGGTCGGGCAATGAGATCTGGGTGGACCTAGCGGGTCTTGGCGGCCATCACCGTGGAGTGGCAACACGGTCGTCTCCGACTAGTCAGAGCCGGGTTGGCGGTGGGCGAAGTTTCGTGCGTGCTTGGGGCGACGCTATCTTCTTTGCCTGCTCCCCCTCACGGCCTTGGCTACTGCTGGGGCCACTGGGCCTTCAGCGGCCGGTCTAACGCAGCTAGATAGGCCGGCTTAGGTGCCTTTGAAAACCGAGGCAACGATGTTGGCGGGGGCATTGGTTCGAGTCCGGCGTCCGGATCCGGCGGCCCTAGGGCAAGGGGCGGCACCGAGATGGTGGGGCTCACTCCTTATGGTCGTTGGCGGCAATGTTGACATCAACATCATCGGCGGGTGCTTAGTCGGTGACAACACTTTCGGTGATGGCTTCGACCGACGAGGGGGGACACGCGGTGGAGTGAGGCCGGTTTTCAGCACGTTAATGCGGCGGCGAGAGGCGACGGACATATAGCTATTCGGCTATTGTTCCTAGCCAACACGTCGATGCCCCTCTGGCGAGGCTTCTATAGGATGGCTGGCAGCGATGACGCTGTGATAGGCTGGTATCCAACATCTAGAACGACCTTGGTGTTGGGGCTGCATTGGGTGAAAGCAGATGATGACAAAGCTTGTGGGCGCTAGTTTCCTTGTTGGGGGCGTCGTGTCCCCAACGTTTTTCACAGGTGAAAATCCGGTCCATTCTTGGGTGAGCGCTGGTGACGGATTGGGCGTTGTAACCTTCTTGAAGGCGTCGGTGTGGAATTCGACTCGGTCGGGATGTCTCGTGGAAGGACGTGAGGCCATGGTCTAAAGTTGGAGCTGCTCTTGCTGCAAACGATGACCTATTATGACCTGAGCTCCGGTCTCGCATCTTAGTTGGATCGTCATTTGCTCTTCTGTGTTTGCGTAGGTGGGCTTTGCCTTCGTAGTGGTTCATGCCATGTTTGGCTGCCTTGTAAAGAAAAAAATTGCTCTCTAGTTATCGATTGAGCCGGGTAACGTGAATCTTTCGAAAAAAAGAAACTTGTAACTGAAAAGAGATGGCAAACGATGGCTGCCTATCTTGGCTTGCCTCGGTTACGCGTTAGATACATATTCTAACAGTAACAATTTATTTGAGGGTTGATTACAATTTTCTGTGGGCATCTCAAATTTTAAGCGACCATAACATTTTTTGTTATCTATTTTTTTCGAGCACAACTTGGATAGTTTTATTTTTTGAATGGGAGCACAATGACTTACGAAGAGGTGAGAGTACTAATAAATACATTTTTGCTTAATAACAGTACCCGACATCTCTACCAGTCCCTCCATAAGACACGTGATCTGTAAGTGTATATTGGGGGGAAGATAATACTATTTTCTTGCTTGGCAATTCCTCAAGGGCTTTTGTTTTTGTGTCCACCAAAATACTTCGTACCTAGTTGGAGGATATTTATCCTACTCCACCAGAAGTAGCTAGACCTAGCTAATCATGCTGTTTATATGTATTTATTTTTTTCACATGTTGAAGCAGAGGTTAAATAATAACTGCAATATAACTGTCAAGATTTCCTTGAGATTTGATAAAAAGCTACATCTCACATCCCTGAAGAAGACAAAGTAAGAGAATTAAGCACAGCCACCAAAAAAACTTACTCAAAACAAGGCATTAAGGAGTACCAATGAAGGTGATACATACATGCAACTAAATAAATAGTACTAGTACTCCACCGTTCTCATGCATATATATACGGCATTGCTCTTGTATACTCTCCACAATTCACTTTCAGTTTTGGACTCGCGATTCAGCCTCCCTTTGTTGGTAGGAAGTAGGAACTCTCTCTGACGCATAGGATGGGCCCGGGAGGCATCGGAAATTCAGAATCCCCTTGTATTCTGAGTTCGCCGGGATAGATAGAGCGTTGTGCAGTTTCATCTCTCTGTCATTGCACTTCTTTCACAGTTGTTGCCTCGATCTAGAGCTATGAAGACCGTTCGAGTATAGATCGATCAAGTTGCCAAGTCTAAACATATTGATGCATATACACGGCGTTGCAACCAACTGTACCAGGAGCAATGTCAGAACTCCAATAGACCACAACCACAGGATAGAGATCATTCTCTTGTAACTTTGTTTTAAATTCAATAAAATTCCAGTAAGGGTGCGAACCCCTCCTGTTTCATAAAAAAAAAAAAAAAAACCACAGGATAGAGATCAACCAAGCTCATTCTCTTTTTCACATCTCTTTCAATAAAATTCCGCATCAAGAGAAATTTATTTAATTTTCTGGTTTCATTTAATCTGTCTTGTTATCTGAGTGCTATATATTAGGCTGACTTTAGCTCCAGGATTTTATGATGTACCAAGTGCATATTATTTGTTTATTATCAATTATTAAATATTGACATCGTTGGATGAGATGTTACTATATCTTATTTTAGTGTTACTAGTTGGAGGATAAAAATCCCAACACCACAAACAACCTAACCATGCTGTTTACATGCATGTATTCAGTCTTTCGCATGTTGAGAGCTCTCTAGCAGAAGTTAAATAATGGCCGCAATAACTTTCAAGATTGTCATGCATGTGTGAGATTTGATAAACAAGCAACATCTCAGAAAAAGAAAGAAAGAGAAATCATAGCCACAAAAAACTTATCAACCAGGCAATGCCCTTGAGGGTGATACGACACTACAACTAATAAATACTCCATCAGTCTGCCAGCTGATGCATATATACAAACGGCGTTGCCCATGACCAACTTGTACTCCCTCCGGGATGGTATTAGAAGTCGTTTTGGACAAGGTTTGGGTCAAACATCAGGAATATAAATCATCAATAGCTTTTAAGTTGTTGAGTTTGTAAATTTAAAAATTATATGAGTAGATTTGTCTTAAAAAATACTTTGATAAAAGTATACATATATCACATCTCCATAAATATTTTTATAATAATAAGAGGTCAAAGTTGTGTTTTGGAGACCGTGTTGCTGTCTTAAACGACTTCTAATGCCATCCCGGAGGGAGTAAAAAAGATTACTCTCCACTTTTCAGTTTTGGGCCTGCGATTTGGCATCCCTTTGCTCGCAGATATTGGACGAATTATGATGGGGAGGCATCAGAAATTCAGAACCCCTTTGTGGCCTCTAAACATCTTCGTCGCGGACCGCGGTCGTCTGTGACTGAGAGCCAAGCTGTTTCATTCATCTCTTGTCATTGATACTGCATCCTGGCTTAGTGGCCGCCTCAATATCAGTGCAGAAAAGTTTTCAAGTGTAGAGTTATCCATTTTATTGCAATTTGGTGACCCCTGGGCTTAGAAGTTGTGCGTTTGATTAACGTATTCCTACAAACAGATATTGAAGTTGAAGTCGTTCTTTTTTTTTTTTGGCCAGAGGTCTATAATATTGGTATGACTATTTAAAAGCCGAAAGAGTTTATGTTGGTCTGGGGTTGCCGGCTCATATAATCTCCGTTCAAATTGTAGTTCACTTTGGCTTTTCTAGATTCATTTCTTTTACTATGTATCTAGACATAGTATATAACTAGGTGCATAACAAAATCAATGTATCTAGAAAAGCCAAAAGTGAACTACAATTTGGAACGGAGGGAGTATATATGATTTCAAGTAAATGCATATTGGAGTCACGTTAAGGAGTCACACATATGGGAACAACGCTACGGACATAAATGGAAATAACATATATAGAGTAATTTTTTTTTTTTTGAGAATGACATATATAGTTCATCGATAAGTTCAACACAGCCACACGGCCCACACCCATAGAGATAATAGATTTTCATAGGAGTATTGCGTTAGAAATGAAAAAAATAGAGAAAGTGCAAGGGCAAGGTCCAGTAATTTTGATTAGTTATAGGTACTGTAAAAAAACAAACTTCTAATATTCATATGGATATTTTAAAATTCTAGCACATGCTGAAGGACACCTCCATTTACTAGCTAGTAAATATATTAAGTGAGGCACCAAGTTTCGTTACCTAGAAATTACTTTTTGTACCTCCCAAGTTATAAATTGTGATACCTCTTGGCGCGTTCCCTTGTTCATATATGTAGGTGCACATGCAGGTGAGCACTGGACATTTTCAGCCCAAATTCAAGTTTGCTATGGATGCATGGGTACGGCAAGAAGACTATTTTCCTAATGCAAACCAATAAATTAAAAGGATAGCAAAAACTAAATTTAATAAATTGATTTAGAGTACTTGATAAGTACAAGTGCAGGGTGTAAAAAGATGTGATTGATGTCTCAAATAACTCCATGAACTAGAGAGGAAACGATACAGCATTATTTCTTTGTACCAACATTGAACTAAATTGCTCGAATGTGAGTGGTCGGGTCATTTTGCATAGCTTTGTCATTTCGGATGCAGAATATGTGGCGTGAGAAGGAGAGATCGATCATCACTCGTTGTGCAACTGGATGCCCTCTTCTGTAGGAGTAGTTTGTGCAGGCTAGTGCTCTCTTCTGTAGTAGTAGTTTGTGCAGGCTAGTTTAAGGACATACAGGTTCTAAGTGCTGATACAGTTGGAAAAAAGACCAGAGTTGCTCATAGACTTGCATAGGTCCCTTTTTTATTGGTTTACAACGAGGCCTCCGAACAGGTATATACCATATATACATTCTTGCTTGGCTAGGACATCAGGTCCAATTATATATGGGGATCGGAGATGGTCGATGCTTGCTTCAGCGAGTGAGCGAGAGAGCGAGTACACATACACAGTGGGGGTCCTTCCCAGTTGCAGATAAAGCATCAAGTACGTTTCATGTTTTAGAACTTCCCAGAGTGATGATGATCAATGCAGCTAATATATAAGAAGTAGGGGTGAAAGCATTTGCATGCTCAGCACGTTTCTATAGTGCTCATCGATCCAGCTCATTATTCTCCATTCGTATGACCTTAGCTTAGGCCTGGGAGTCACGGGGAAGACAAAGATGAGTCTTGAGTGGTGGACTTGCGCAGGGTCATCAGGAAGCCTGCAAATAAAGCTCGTTATATTCTAATAATCGCAGAAGGGTACTCAGGACGAAGCCACGGGCTCATGTGGTTCGTCAACGTCTTCTGCATCGCCATTGGGGTGCTCCTGATGCTCGCGTCCCCTTTTGGAGGAGGCATGAGGCAGATCATCCATGACGACTGGAATTTCATGTAGCTGCCAGATACTGCCAAAAGAAATTAATTTAACTTCTCCTGTCTCACTTGTCAAAACAAAACTTTTCCTGTCTTCATTTTACCTGCTGTCTTATTTCAGTGCTGTCGGCCTGGTTTTATTTAGCTCCGGGGTTTTCAGATGATGCATGTACTACTTAATACATATGATTTTATTTATTTTCAATGATACTGACACAGTTAAAATAAGATATTCTATCATTTTTCAATTGTTATCATCACTAGTTGCCTAGCTGGAGGATAATTATCCTACAACACCACAAGTAGACCTAACCATGCTGTTTTTATGTATTTAGTTTTTCACATGTTGATCTAAGCAGAGGTAAAATACTGACTGCAACAACCGTCAAGATTTCCTTGTGATTTGATAAACAAGCTACATGCCTACATCTCACCTACGTCTCACATCTCTGTTGCATATGTATATAGACGGCGTTGCCAAGATCAACTTTTCAATAGAATATATATATGTTCCATGTTACTGGGGTTGCTGCAATTTGCTGGTCTATCTGGAAAGCGAGGAATGATTCTTGTTTCAATAGAAAGATTATTAAAGCCCCATGGAAATCATAGGTGCTCTAACAAGTTTTTGGTCAGGTTTGTACTCTGCTGATGAAGACAAGGCTAATCTGCTCTATGGGGTGGAGCAATGTACAAGAAGGCGCGGGAGCTACCGGATGCACAAAAGACCAAGAGGACCGAAGGCGTTATTGGAGGACCTAGGGGGAGTCGCCAGGGTGGAATATGAATCCTCGATCTTTGATGATGTTGAGTCTGCTGGGCAGTATTTGTTATCGCCTTTTGATACTGACAATGACTCTTGCGCTGGTGGTCAAGCACAATCTGTGATGCTTGTGGCAGTCTACCCCGAAGTTGGACAGTTGAAAGGATGGCAAAAGCTTTGCCGTAATTTCTATTAGACGAATAAAGAAAAAAGCAGGCAAGTGCCCCGCCCATTTTTTGAAGTGAAAACTAGGCGAAAACCGCACAACTGGGGAGAGCAACTCTCATCCCACACAACTCAACTCGCGCTGCCGTGCCCTCCTGGAACAGCTCCCGTCGTCGATCCGCGCTGCTGTGCCCTCCTCAAGCCGCTACGGTCGTCGATCCGCGCCGCCGTGGCTTCCTCGGGCTGGATCCGCCGTCGCCGTATCTTGGGTTGTGCCTTGCGGGTGCCGTTGTCTCGATCCGGCGCCGGAGGATGGGCACCGAGGCCGGCGTCACCGGATCCAGCTTCTACCAGAGCCCACCGTCGCCGACTCGACGCAAGTCCAGCCCGGCGTCGCCTTAGCCGGAGAAGGTGTGCCGCCGTTGCCACCGATGCGCCCGGAGAAGGTGTGCCGCCGACCACCACCATGCGAGCGCCGCCGTTGCCGCCCTCACGCGCGCCACTGGGATCCATTGGGAACGAGAGGGAGGCCCGCGCCACCAGCCGAATTCGGGAGGAGGAAGGGCGCTAGAGATTAATGCGGGACGTACGGGCTGAGGTTCGGGAGGGAAGAGGGAGCCGATGCGGGAGGGAAGAGGGAAAAGCGAGATGCGGCTGGCTTTGGGTGAGAAGAGGAATGGACTGGTGCAGCTAAACCCTAAGTATCGCTATTTACACCGAAAGTACGCTTATTGGGCCTGTCGATTTTCGTGGCGGGCAGACCGCCCGTCACGGTCACGGTTAATCGTGGGGATTAACCATGACGGGCAAACAGTACGCCCACCACGGAAAAAAAGGAGGCATCACGCAAAATCATTTTGTTACTAGTGTCGTAGTTTCAGTTAGATAAGATACTCTATCTTACTTTAGTGTTCATAGTTGGAGGATAAAAAAATCCTACAACACCACAAACAAAGTAAACAACTTAACCATGCTGCTTACATGCATGTATTCAGTTTCAATCTTTCACATGTTGAGAGCTCTCTAGCAGAGGTTAATAATGTCTGCAATAACTTTCAAGATTGTCATGTGAGATGAGATTTGATAAAAAGCTACATTACATCACAAGCATCTGAAAAAGGAAGAGAAAGCACATAGTAATAATGTACAGAGGATTCAAATGGACATAGAGGACAATATAAGTCTTCATAAATTGCTTTAAAAATAAAGGGAAATAAACACCTGAGGAGTATAGAAATAAGAGAAAATAAACTCAAACTAGTTGAAGGACGATATGACATGATATAGTACTAATGTACGCTCCAACTCCAATTCTGTAGTTTAATGCAACTAGCTACCATGGTGCATGGTCGTAATATATGGCTGTACTAATGTGGACACGGTGAGCTCTACCGCCTGTGTGAAAGATGCACATGCTCGTAACAAACTGCTTATATATACTACACAAGCCAAATATATAAGTAGACAAGACAAGTGCATACATATCTAGAACTAGAAGCAGTACCGCAATACTATAAGAAAATGTATATGGAGGGCTTCCTTAGTAGTCGCTGTTGGCTTTTTTCATGTTTGTCGTCTGTTTTGGGGCATTGGTGCTCACGATTTAGGTTAGGCTTAGGAGGACTCCGGAATTCAGTGTGCACATCTGCCTTCTGGTCGGCCTGCACTATGGGCCTCTTTGTTTCACACACCTTGGACAGCTGCCTGGCCTAGCGCCCATTCTTGAGCCTACAATGAAGGGCAATGCTACGGTACAAGCATCTCTTCACTTGAGAGGGAGCCACAACGACGAAGGGAATCATACAAGCTGGCTCGATCACCAAAGGGTCTCTACAGTGGACACTTTCCAAATCGAGACGGCTCAACCCCCACACCTCTATCAATCGAATTTTCATAGGTGGTTATGTAAATTATATTAGAAATTTTATACAATAATTGGAGAAAAATTCAATGGCTCAAATCGTCCGAGAGCGGCCGATCCGACGGCTACAAAGGTAGGAGGCAACATGAGGCAAAGGCACGGAGGCAAAAATTGCCTCCTGTTGTGTCTATGACGGTGGGTCATAAGAGCAAAAATTGCCTTTCGTTGCCTCCGCAAATGTGGGGATTAGGACTGGACGGTAATTGCGTTATCGTAGTTTATTCTTTGTTAAGGGTAAAACGGTAACTCCTTGGGGGTACGGCAGCAAGCTCCAACGGCGACGTGGTGGCTGGACTGGAGTACCTCCTCGCGGTCAGCGCCAACACCGTCAAGGTCTCCTCCCCGCCGCCGTGGCCGACAGGTGCGCGGAGACTACGGGCAGCTGCGACGGCGCGGACGTGGCCGAGCTCTGCGCTGTGGGCAGCAGCAGCAGCGGGTGGTCGCAGGCCATCGCTGACGACGGCCACGGCGGCATCTCGGTCTTCATGGGGGCGTAGTTGCAGTGCGCATGACCTCCTGGTGTTGGTGGTGCTGGTGCTGATGCTCCTGGAGAAGGGCGACGTCCTGCTGCTGCTGATGCGTGGGCGGCAGCGAGAAGAGCAGCGGGTGGTGGTGCGCCGACGGCGGCGCGGCGGCCATGGCGTTGAGGCCGATGGCTTTGCTTGGTCACTTTTAAAAATGTTTCCGTAATATGTGCTGTGCTGTGCATGCACTTGCTGCGCGGTGCATTGTTCAGCTCGATCGATCGCTCATGGCCTCTTCCGCTTTCCGTCCGGCGATGCATGCGCAGGTCCTGACGAACGGGCGGTTGAAGAGCGTGAACAATGACAATGTTATCCTTTCAACTAAAAATAGCAATTTAGGGAAGGCAATGGGAGGCAATGCAAGGCAATTTCAAGTATTGTAGAAGGGCTCATTATATTAATTTCCAAATAAAATAAAGCCTCTCGGTATCGAGCAGAAGCCCTGCAAGTGGTCCAGGTTAACCTGCAAGCCGGTCGTCGCCATCAAGGTCGTGAATTCCTGGGCGACAGGGCTCCTGTTGGCTCCTGAACTGCTGACAGGGTGCAGGATGCTATATCTCTGGGCGCCGACGGCGGCCGGGAAGGTGTTCCGTGAGCGCGCTGGGCGCCGTGGCGTTCGCGTACACGGGGCACAACATGGTGCTGGAGGCAGGCCACTATCCCGTCCACGCCGGAGCAGCAGTCCAAGAAGTGGAAGGGTGTCGTCGCTGCCTATATATGGCATCGTCGCCATCGCCGCCGGCTACTACGCTTTCGGCAACTTGGTTGACCTCGAGCAGCCGCGCTGGCGCTTGGCGGCGGCAAAGCTCATGGTGGCCGTGCACCTCGAGCTACCAGGTGTAAGGTGTTCGTCATGCCGGTAGTGTTCGACATGATGGAGACGATGCTCAAGAAACCAGGAGGTACGGACTCACGTAGTCACGTGGTTAGTGAACGTCTTGTGCAATGCCATTGGTGTGGTCCTGATGCTCGTGTCCCCATCGGAAGCATGAGGAAGATCATCCATGATGATAGGAATTTCAAGTTCAACTTATAGGCTGCTGCTAGATTCAGCATCAAGGGAAATTTTCATGTAACTTTTCCTTTCTTCATTTTATCTGCCGTCTTATTTGAGTGCGATCGTCCTGACTTTATTTAGCTCATGGATTTTCTGATGATGTCCTAAATACATATTATTATTATTTTATTTATTTTCAGTGATACTGACACAGCTAAAGATATTCTATTTTATTTCACTTGTTATGGCTAATTTCCTAATTGGTGGATAATTATCCTACAACACCACAAGTAGACCTAACCATGCTGTTGACCTGCATTCAGTTTTTCACATGTTGAAGCAGAGGTTGAATAATGACTGCAATAACTGTCAAGATTTCCTTGAGATTTGATAAACAAGCTGCATCAAACATCTCTGTTGCATATATAGGTGTTGCCAAGACCAACTTTTCAGTTTTAGTTTACTCGCCACAATTCAGTTTCAGTTTTGGGATCGCGATTCAGCATCCCTTTGCTCATAGGAAGTATGAACTCGACGAATTAGGATGGGGAGGCATCGGAACTTCAGAATACCCTTGTCTCTTCTGAGCATGTTCTCGTGGGTAGAGCTTTGAGCTGTTTCATCTCTGTCATTGCACAGCCTGCTCCGCGTCCTCAGTGCCTCGATCTTGAGACCGTTCGAGGAACCATTGAGTTGCCAAGTCTAAACAACATGTCGATGCATATACATGCATGGGATGGGGTTGCTACCAACTCTATGAAAACGTGAAAACTCCACTACCACAGTCCACAGTAACGTTATAGCCCAACCAAAAGATGCTCATTTTATCTGTCTTGTTATTTGAGCATTACTAACATGAGACTTTAGCCCCAGGATTTAATAATGTCTGCAATAACTTTCAAGATTGTCCTGTGAGATTTGATAAAAAGCTACATCTCACATGCTTTTCTAAAAAAGAATTGTGACACGCCTCTGGTACAACTTGACATGTTCCCTTGTTCATAGGTGCACATTTAGCTGAGCACTTGACACCGTAAAATTCAAGTTTTTGATTGGATGGCTGTGACAAGAAGACTATTTTCACAATTTTGATGGAGAAATTAAATAGATAGAAAATAAAAACAAGTTAATAAGTTGCTTTAGAGTGACAAGTGCAGGTATAATAAGATGCCGTTGATGTCTCAAATATATGTACCTTCATGAACACAGAGGAAACAGTAGAGCATTTCTTTGTTCCGACTCTACAAACTAAATTGCTTGAGCGTGCTTCATTCTGTGCTCGGGTCCTTTTGCTTAGGCTTGTCAGTAGTACATTTCTGAGATGCAGGATTATTTGACATGAAATGGAGAGATCATCACACGCAGGTTGTGCAAATAAAGCAGCTAGCAGTGCTGATTGTTACTGTGGACGCCCTCTTCAGTAGTTTAGTTAGCATTTGGCTGCAGGCTAGTAGCTTCATTCAGCACGTACATACAAGTTCCAAGTGTTGATATAGTTGGAAGAAAGAAAGGAGATACCCATAGACTTGCAGAGAGGTCTTATATTTCTTACCTGGAGTTTCTTAAGGGACATAGTATGGCAATATAACCATCGCAACAAGACCGAATTGCAAAGGCTTATACTTTAGAGCTTACAACAAGGCCTCCAACTGACTATATATATACTTGCATTGCTTGGCGCCTTGACTAGGACATCGGGTCCAATTATAAATAGGGATCGGAGATGGTCGATGCATGACATGCTTCAGAGAGAGAGAGAGAGTGAGTACACAGAGAGAGAGAGAGAGAGTACACACATGTTTCAGAACTTCACATGAGTGAAGGTCCAGCTAATGTAGTAAGAAATAGGCCGGGGTGGATTGCATGGTCGATGCTTTAGAAGACACGTACGCTGCATGGGTTCTTCTCGTTTCTGCGGTGCTTGCCCAGCTCAGTATTCTCCATTCGTACGTATGACCTTACCTTAGGCTTTGGAGTCACTGGGAAGACATAGATGAGTCTTGGAAGACACGCTTGCAGGGTCTTAGTTATATTAGCATACTGGTGTAGTATTACATGTACTTGGATCTCAAGCGCCGCTGCTATCATTATGATCCAGGCTGCGGGAAGCGGCACTGCACTCCACGCACATTGTTGATGTGGTTGCGGAGGAGGTTCTACTGGTGGGGCACAGATGTTGTGCGTTCACCTGAAATTAGCAGGGCAGCAAGAACCTGCGAAAGTGCACCTACTAGCTACTCCCTCCATTCCAAATTATAATACATTTCGGCTTTTCTAGATATATATCTTTTGCTATGCACAACTATATCTATGAGTTGGCAATCTTGAAGCCCAAGCCCAGGTGCACTCCATATCCATGAAAATGGTAGAACGTCCCTGGAACATTTGTTCACACCCCGCTTGTTTGTTTTGGTGCTCGATATGCTCATTCATTGTCATCTGAGATCTGAGCTTAGGCTTGGGAGTCGTCAAGATTTTGTCTGCTAGATTATGCCTGTAGCACTGCTCGTAGACACCATGTAAACCTATATATGCCGAGGCAGAATATACCTCCGCTCCACAATTTATCGATTCCAAATTATAAGTTGTTCTGGTTTTGCTAGATATGAAACGACGGTCCATGTAATTAGCACAACACATGAACTCTGGCTAATATTGTAGAAGATAGAACATCCTAGTTATTTTAGTTGTCGATCAGTTCAGCTACCAAAAAGAGAAAAACACTCATATATTGACTAGCCTAGCTAATAGTGCATTTGTTCATGGAAGGTGACCATATCTAAGATATCTTTGATATCTGCAGCATTTGTTTCTCACTGCAGTGGGCTTGTGGTATGCTTGAATTCAATGTGCTTTTATTTAGTAATGCCCGACTCATTCTCCAACCCTCTTTGCCGAGAGTACGTGCTTATATTAGGCTTGTCGATGAGTATGTATAGGGATGCAATGCAAGTCTGTCATGATCCGGAGTTAGGGCCCAGGAGGACGGGCCCGACGGGCTCGAGCGCCCGGCGCCGCCCCCCGGCTCGCTGCGCCCCCTCGCCGCCGTCTCCTCCCTTCCGCTGGATTCTTCGAAGAACTAATCCGAGAAAAAGGAGGAAAATATCTATCTAGGATTATCCTTAGGTGTTTTGGTGTGCAAGGGGTTATCTCATCTATAAGGAGACCCTTATTAGGAAATAAATAATTAGGACTTGCTTGTAAAAGGTATTCCAATCTATAAGGAAACCTTTAGAGAGATTGCTTGAGATACAAGTCCCAATAGCCGGGCTATATAAGTAAGGGGTCTCAGTAATCTTTCCGGGTAACAAGCAAATAAAGAAATTTTATCCCAATCTCCTGCTCTCCCTCTCTCTCTACGCCGCCCCCCCTCCCCGCCGCCACCACCGCCGCCCGGGCCGCCCCCCGCTGGCCCAGCCCGCCCGCCGCCGGGCGCGGCAGCCGCCGCCGTCATCCTCCACCACCACGCGCCGTCCGCCCTCCTCCTCCTCCCAATCCCCCAATTCGGGTGTCAATTCCCGCCCAATCTAGCCGGAATCGGACAAACTGGTATCCGAGAGACCACTACGATCCACCCACCACCATGGACACCGAATCAAAGAATTGGCGAAGAACTTGACGAACGAAGTCGTCAAGGTCCACACCAGATCGACCAGCTCGATGAGAGGATCACCATCTTCACCGCAATGATCCTGCCGCCAACTCAAGCGCCGTCAACAGCTACGCGAGATCGAGAACGAGATGAAGGCGATGTTCCAGAACGCAGCCAAGGATTTCATCAAGAAGAAGACAGATGGCAAGCAGAACCCGGGACAATCGGTGACAACGGATGATCTGAATAATCGATGAAGTCTTATCTGGAAGCCACGACGCGCAAAGGCGGGATCATCCTCGGCGAGGGCACACATGCCCCCCCTCCACCTCCGGTGACACCTTCCCTGGCCTCGCTCCGCGTGCACAAGCCGTCCTTCCCTACCTATGATGGCAAGGAAGATCCCCTTCCTTGGATCAACCGCTGCGAGCAATTCTTCAGGGGACAAGGTACGCCGCCACGTAAACAAGTTTGGTACGCCTCTTATCATCTCACGGGAGGAGCACAACAATGGTACATGAGGCTGTCCCCAGAGAAAACCCCCCGGTGGCGATTGGGCTAGCTTCGCCCAATACGTCAACGGCGCTTTTGGTCGGCTAAACGCCGCAATCCACCGGGGAGCTGGCATCGCTGCGCAAGACGAGCACCGTGGATGAGTACACGCAGCGCCCCGGCACACGTGGCACGAAGCGCAGGCTACCTCGACGACAAGCAAATGGTGAACATCTACACAAAGAGGCTTGGGCGAACCGCTCAAGACACGGCGCCGAGATGCAAGATCCAAAGGACATGGAAGCAGCCATGTCTCGCCCGAGGCGTCTGGCGGCGACTTCGCCATCCTCTACAACACCGGGCAAGCCCGGCCAGCCAAAAGGCGGCGGCCCCTACGCCCCGCCTTTGCTGGCCCCCCCAGCGCCCTTCGTCGCCGGCACCGACCGCGGCCATTCAAACGGCCGACACCGGAGGAGATGACCGAGCGGCGCAAGGCTGGTCTCGCTTCAAGCGTGACGAGCCGTTCTCCGCGAGGTCACAAGTGCAAGCATCTCTTCGACATTACGATCTTCAACGACTACTGGCGACAACCGCGACGAACGTCCGCTAACGGACGTCAAGAGGGCCAGCTGATGCGAAGGTCCTCACTAGGGACCCGACTCCCGTGCGTGGTGCTCATTCTCTCTACCTCGTCGGTATGATATCGAGCGGGCGTCAACATCATCGTCGACTTCGGGAGTAACGCACAACTACATCGACCCCGCGTGGTGACCACGGCGGGCCTCGGACTTCGGCCGGTCGCGTGTCGCTGATCACCCGCGGCACCGGCGCCCGCGACTACATGCCGTGCCGCCACCTTTGATGTGCCACTACGCCTCGGCGCCCGGCGGCTTCAACATCGACGCCACGTCATGCCACTAGGCGAGGGCGTCGGCGTCATCCTTGGCATGCCTTGGGCGGCAAGCTGGGGCCGACGTAGCGTGGGACTTCGCGACCCGAGCTCCAATACTACCGTGAGGGTCGTCCGTCCACATTCACCTCGGCTCCACCGCCTCAACGCAGGTACCCACGGCCCCGGCCTCCCGGTCGGTCCGCATCTTCGCGAGGCATCCGTACACCGGCGACTCGACTTGGGAAACATTCAAGGCATGCGATCGCCTTGGACCTCTGACGACACATCGGCCGGCATCTTCGTCCAGCCGCGGGCTACTTTGGAGGATCGGCATCTCACGTCGCATCGCCCTCGGCGTCACCACGGGTGGCGCGGCTCCGGCTTGGCGCTCGAGGGCGGCTGTTGCTCTTCGGCGGCGCTTCTACCTCCCGGCCTCCTCTCCACTCTTTGCCCGCGATTGCGGAAGCCTTGCTTGGGGGAGTTCGCGGGGCGAACCTTCTCGCCTTAGGAGCTTATACGGCGGAGCCAACTTCAGCTACACCAACTGCCATCCTCTTGGGCGGCATATGGCCACGGCGCCACCACGTCGGTCCTGCCAGGGTCGTCTTCCTCGACGGCATGGATCGCCTCTTCCTCACAGTCGACAACGTCCACATCAACTATGATCCAGAGAGGGCCACGCACCAGCTATCACCATCCCTCTTCGACGTCGGCTCCTTCATGTATGGTACGATGTTGAACTTGGCTGCTACTCCTCCTACCCGTCGGGACATCACTATCTCGGCGTCTACTCCCGCTCTTCGCCCACGCTCCACCAAACGGCGCTTCTTGTTCTGGAGAGCCCCCTCGCGGCGTGGTGCAACAGGACCTCAATGTGGGCGTTCAAAGGATCTCCTGCGGCAGCCCGTCGTCGGGCGACCCGCGGCGAGGTCGCATGTTCATCGCTACATCTACCACGGCTACATCGGCAACCTTCACTACCGCTTGAGTTCGATCCCAAGCGAACCCGGGGAGAACATGATCCTCAAGAACCGGTGCAAGGTCGTCTCCTTGCGGAGTAAGTCGAGTTGATTCTCCCGGGGCAGCCATTCCCCCTCCAGCGTCATTGAATGGACTTTTATCCAGCCATGAGGACGCGCCGGTCGGAGTAGGGGGGATGTCATGATCCGTGAGTTAGGGCCCGGGAGGACGGGCCCGACGGGCTCGAGGGCGCCGGCGCCGCCCCCCCTGGCTGCGCGCGCGCCCCCGCCGCCCGTCTCCCCCTTCCGCGGATTCTTCGGCAACTAATCCGGAGAAAAAAGGAGGAAAATATCTATCTAGGATTATCCTTAGGTGTTTTGGTGTGCAAGGGGCTATCTCATCTATAAGGGAGACCCTTATTAGGAAATAAATAATTAGGACTTGCTTGTAAAAGGTATTCCAATCTATAAGGAAACCTTTAGAGAGATTGCTTGAGATACAAGTCCCAATAGCCGGGCTATATAAGTAAAGGGTCTGTAATCTTTCCTGGTAACAAGCAAATAAAGAAATTTTATCCCAATCTCCCTCTCCCTCTCTCTACGCGCCGCCCCTCACCCACGCCACCACCGCCGCCCGGGCCGCCCAGCCGGCCCGCAAGCCAGCGCCCGCCGCGCGCCGGGCCACGCGGCGGCCGCGACGCCGCCGTCATCCTCCACCACCACCACGTCGCCGCCCCCCTCCTCCTCCCAATCCCCCAATTCAGGTGTCAATTACGCCCAATCTAGCCGGAATCGACAAAGTCTCTTCTGCATGCCCGGCTTGTATTTCTCCGCCCGGGTAGATCATCTTACATTCATGTTAGCTTATTAGCTAGATAGGCTTGAGAGTCACACGGAATTTTGATAAAGATCCATCGTCCTTCGTGGACCCGCGACTATCTCGTCCTCGCCACGCAGCTTGATTCTAGGTCACGGATACACGCGATGCTCTAGCAAGCACAAATGTAAGTCCCCGTGGATTCGGGACTGCATGGATCCCTTTGCCCGGACAATGAAAATCGACTCTTGACTTTTTTAGTTCTTTTGCGGTTTTTTAGTGTTAAATTGAGATGTACTTCTTTGCGGTTTTTAATGTTAAATTGAGATGCACTCTGATCCATAAGACAAAACATGTCTTCATCCGTTGGCACTCATGTAAGAAAAATAAATAAGACTAATTCACATAGAAAGTTAGTTTTTTCAAGAGCACGCCTAAGCGCGTTTTTCATTAAGCGAAGAGTGTTACAAATTATGCTCGATCCGGAACACGAGTATTACCCGGATCACCACCCCTACTTCTCTTTGGATCTTACACGGGGATTACATTGGAACAAATTTGCGACAAGAAAGAAATATAGAGATCAAGGCCTAACTAGCCGACCTCCTCTTCCACGATCCCGGTCATGTCGAGCTCCATGGCGAGAGATCAATCCCACCTCCCTAGCGGGGGCCTCGAAACAACTCCTCTTTTTTTCGGTCATCTTGCCCCCAAAGGCAACCACGAACTTCTGCTCAATCTCTGAATCCACGGCCTCATCCTCGACCTTCTCGCCGAAGCTTACGAAGCAGCACCTTACGTGCTTGAACGGTTGCATTGGGGCGCCAGTTTAAGCCGCACGTCACTCCTCCGTAGAGAATGGACCGACACCGGCGTCGCGGGGCGGCGTAGATCGGGCCCATCCTTGAGCGAGAGGAGTGTCGAGGGGGAGGCATATCGCTGCCTCCAGCTCCTCCCGGACCGACAATGTCACGTGCTGGACATCGTCGAGGCACGACGCACTGTCGATGTCTGCGTCAGGCGACGGAGGAGCAGGCAGGGAAGTCGCCGGCTCAGAAGACGGCTCTACATCTCCCACCTCCTACGCCTCGACCGCGACGACAGGCATGGTAGGCGCCGGAGTAGCGTCCGTCGACGTGCACGGCGCGTCACATAGAAAGTTAGTTAAACATGTGATTCGTATATGGAACATTACATATATAGTTGCTAACGAGTAGTGATTATGAGCATTGATCTCTTGAGGGGCTAAAGTGATCTCAGCTTTAGGAGTAAATAAAGTGAAATAAAAAATGAGATTTGCCAACGTATCTCACATCAATAACAGCTAGCAACCGGCCGGCTTTTCAGAAGGACACTGTCTGAAACAAAAATAATAACTGCCATTTGTATATTCAAATATATAGACGTCAATATAAGTTCCAATTGTCCTAAAATAAAATGGAAAAGAACACCAAGTAGTGAATACATTAACAATAATGTACCCCAACTAATAGCTGGTAGACATGGTAGCAATGAACTCGATCTCACTTGATCTCCAACTAGCTGATGGACGTGGTAAGCAATAAGTGCTGCATTAGGGCAGTCCCAATGGTAGAAACTAGTAGTTTCTATAACATAGGACACCGTGCCAAAAAAGCAATTCTTCCCAACCCATGGTTTCTATAGCATCACTCATACAAATTGTAAATTAAATGCAGCACCAAAGACATATAGATCAATTGTGGCAACTATTTTGTGTCACTTGTGTCAACTCACTGCTTCTCTCGCATCTTCTAAAATCCTGCTTGCTTCTCTTCTATTCCTGCTGCTGCGTATCTACTGCGTGTGTTTAGATCATCCACGGGAAGAATAGAAGAGAACTCTTTTGCTTGCTTCACCTACGTATCTATTCGAAATCTTGCTTGCTTCTCTTCTATCCTTTCCGTCCCTGCTGCCTGTGTTCAATTCCTCCACGGACATCGCACCAAGCCGCGGCGTAGGAGCCGCGGCGATATGCGGAGCCAACGGCAGCTTCGCGGGCGAGGGCAGCAGACGGTGGTTGGGCGCGCGTAGCGGCGGCGGCGGCGGCCGCGATCGGTCGGCGTTTAGCGGCCAAGGTTGCTCGCCACTGGCGAGGATGATTGGAGCTCCGCCACCGCAGGATTCAACCTCCGTCGGCGATTTGAGGTCCGCCACGGCGGATCGACCTCTGCCGTCGGTCGAGGTGGTGTGCCATGCGGTCGCGACCAGCCTTGGCGGTGAGCGGGACGGGCGTCGGCGGTGAGAGCAGCGCCTGGCGCTATGGAAGGATGGCGGGCGCTTCAGCGAAAGGTTACCGCCGCCCCGCTGAAGGGAAGCGAGGGGGCGGCACAACGCCGGGCGGAGCACGGGATCGTGAAGGAGGCGAATAGAAACCACTCGTTTTCTCCCCAACGGAATTTGGTCGTTTCTTGATGTCTCCGGTATTAGCGTGACGTCGTTTCTTCATGTAGAAACGGTTTCTTTGATTTTCACTCTCCATTAATTGATGTGCCACATCATCAAATTGCTGAGGTGTCAAGATAATAAATAGGGATAGAAACTACCATTAATGCACCGTTGGGACTGCCCTTATGGCAAGTTATTCCTCCAAGCCTTTGACAGAATTGATGCCGTATTAATTGCGTGGGCTGATCGAGTACTAGTCCTTTTCAATTTTTCATGACTAGCGCCTTTTCATTTCTTTTGGTGCCTTTTTTTTTAGACAACGAAAACCAGCTTATTAGTTGGTTTAATATGGACCTGATCATAGAGCAGGTCTTTCTACAAATAGGAGACGACTGATGCTTTGCTATGTACATGCATTCTATCTCCATGAGAATGATAGAATTTCGAATTTTTCTTGGCACCCTGCTTGCATTATCTGTTGTAGTTCTCGATTGGCTCATTCATTTGTCTCTCTGCATCTGAGCTTAGGCTTGGGAGTCATCAGGATTTTTGTGGGATAGATTATTATCAAGTTAAGAAGATGCCATGAATGTGAATGTGAAGAAAAGTGCTTATGAGACATCCAGCACATCTGTATATGCAGAGGCAGAGCGAACACCAATCAGTGATGAAAAAACAGCCGAACAAACAGAGCCAAACCTACTAAGGGCTGGTTGGACAAGGGGCAGTTCAAGTAGCTCAAGAGCTCATCGTTAAGAATCCCCTGCAGTGAGATTATCAAGTGTTTTAATAGTTAAAGTCTTAGAAAGAAAAAGAAGGTTGGTTTGCAAGGTTAGTGCTACATGTCAGAAAGTTCAAAAAAAAACCTCTCCATGGTATATGTTTGTTCCAAAACAAAATCTACCGTTGTCAATGAGAAAATAGAAGTAGCTGAAGAGCGTCTCGTTAAAAATCCGATATGTATGATGATATTCTGAAATTATTATATTGGGTGGAAGTCTTATAGACTAAAAAACTCAGTTTGCAAAATTAATCCTTGAGAATGGGTGAGCATGACAACCCATCCCAAGGGCCTTCCAACCAAGAACGATGAGATCAACATCAAGGATGGAGCGAAGAATCATGAAATCCCCTGGTAGCTTACCAGCCATGTTCAAGAGTTGATAGGGATGAGGAATGTGGATCGAGAAATGTTGTACAACACTAGTATATATACTTTTACAAATTTTTACTCGATGGGGACCTTATGTTTCTTGGGAAATGAACAAAATTGTTACCAATATCGATGCTCCCGGAATGAGAAACATGACCATGCATGCATGCTCCATGTCCATGTCTAAAGCTGCCAAAGTCGAAGGTGTAGAAGCCGGTGGGGCTGGTACCGATGATTTAGACATGGAGCTTGGTAGAGAAGCTCCTCCTCTCGTTGGATCCTGGACGAGCAGCGGCCCTGGGCAGTACGCCCCCGAGCCTCAACGTCGGCGACCTGGATGACACCAGTGATAGCTAGTGATAGAGAGACTTATTCATTTATCCACACCTAACTCAAACTCATTCAATTGGATAGGCAGGGAGAGGACAACATAAGTTTTGTTCAATTGTCTTATGAAACCTTAAAGCTTGAGGTAAAAGAAACACATAATCAATGTACTCCAACTAGCATGAAGGACGTCATAATAATGCCATCGTACTGTACTTTAGTGCTACCTGCATGTTACCACCTGATTATCTTTGATGTTGGCTCAACAGCCGAATGTTTGAAATACACATTTTGTCACCATTTCATATTACATTTTGTCACCAAAAATAAAACGGAGTACCAAGCGTCACCGATTTGGCTATCCTTCTTCGGCAAACGGGCTTTCCATAGAGCAGCCTCCGATCTACATGCCAACAGAGTTGCAGCAAGCGTGTTCCCTGTCACCCGTGAAGACCGCACCACTTCCATGCCTGTGATAGATGTGCATCAGGCTTACAAGAATTTATGGCTACAAGCCCAAATATATAATAAGGAAATGACTGCATATATATAGACCTAGAATTTGAGCATATATATACATTCCATAGCACGTAAGTGCAGATACGTGCTGCTACGTACACTATGCATAGAATGTTGGAGGCCTTATTAGCATTCTTATTTGTCTTTAGTTTCCTACCCTCATGTCATGCTTAGGGGAGGCTTAGGAGGACTCAGGAATTCAGTGTGCATAAGGGATCGGGATCTATCTAGAATCAAAGACTAGACGTACGGACTCCTCCTCGCCTCCAACTTGTAGCCTCACCTTCTAATAAGGTTCTATATATCAGTGCGGTTACAGAAAATTTAGGAGGCCTAGGATATGCATTTGAGAACGTTTTGAGTTCTTTCACTTCTTGAAGTTACGATTTGGTGTAACACCCCAAAATCTCACTACATAATATGCCAACAGAAGAGTGGGAAACTAGAGCGGTCAATAACAATTTTGGTAGCATCTTTCCATAAATCGAAGCAACGCGAAGCAACCACATATAAAGAGATATAAAAAGCTTGTTCTCAGCATTTTGCCCGCTGCGATGCTTTATAGTCCACCGATGAAGGACTGTACCACATCAGTAGGGGCGAGCCAGGATGAGCCTCCAGGGAGGGCTAATTAGTGAAGAGTTAGCAAAAATCAAAAAGATTTAATGATAAAATAAAAAGACTAAGCTGCAGTAATTAACACTTGAATTAACCTCGCCAGGGGGCTGCAGCCCGGCAGCCCCACCCGTGGATCCGCCCCTGCACATCAGTTTTCATGAACTCAATAACTGCAAGAACTTAAATTAATTACTTTCACCATTTTTTCTAGTAATAATAGTGTAGTTTACTAGTAATAAATAAGAGGACCTACCGGCCGTGTGATAAATAAATTTGGACATGCACCAATCCCCAAAATGACAATCCTGGCTTCCATCAATAAAAGGGAAATGTCTGTTGCTACGGAAGATGTGCTTTGCTCTCTTGCCTGGCTTTTGCATTGTCTGTCCTGCCCCCGGTTTCAGTGCTCATGAGCTCATCCTCTTCCATTCCGGCCTCTAGGCCTGAGATTGTTTTTAGGCATTGGAGTCACCGGGAATTATTTGTGGACAGCCATTGATTTTGCCACAACAACAGTACGCTTCGGAGGAGGAGTGGCAGGAGAGATCGCAGATGCTGGGACCGGGGGCAGTTTTGAAGGAGGGAGACAAGAACGGGCGGCGTGATGGATTCAGCGAATGAAGACACAATTGCGGTTGCGCCCGGGGCGCCTTCTGTGGTCATCTATGATAATGCTAGGTCATTTGCTAATGCTAGGCGGACAACAAAGTCAGCTTGCAGGCCAACGATTAACCGATGAACATTGTGTCCTTGTATCAAGTCGTGAACTGCATTGTTTGTATTGAAGAACTAGCAGAGTCAGCAGTAGTAGACTTGTTAGAGTGCGTAGCGGAATTCGGATCAACTTGCCAAACCACGAGCTGACAGCCCCTCGAGCCTAGGTCCACTGGAGCCCACAACATATTCAGGCCTTGAAATTAACTCACAACATATTCAGGCCTTGAAATTAACTCAACCCAAAAGACTAGCCCGATAGGTGAGGACTGCCCCTCGCCTTTATATGTTATGCTCCCCACCTCGAGGGTCCCGACAAATGTTGCTCCGATACCATGACAAATACTAAAGGAATCATTGCATCTGCCCCAACAAAGGGTCTCTACAGTGTATCGGCGTAGTTTATCAACCAACTTTTTAGTTTCAGTTTTAGTTTACTCTCCACAATTCAGTTTACGTTTCGACTTGAGATTCTACATATATTTCTTTGCTCGTAGGAAGTAGGAACTTCGCCGAATTAGGATGGGGAGGCGTCGGAAATTCAGAGTCCCTTAGTCTTGAGCATGTCGGATTCGTGAGGAGAGAGCTTTGAGCTGTTTCATACTTTCATCTCATCTGTCATTGGACTGGCACCTTGGCTTCCAAGGTGCCTCGATCTTGAGACCGTTCGAGCATAGATCGGTTGCCTGGTCTAAACACCATGCCGTTGCATATACATCGGGATGACATTGCCACCAACTCTATGAGAAACGTGAGAACTCCACTACCACAGTTATAGCCCAACCAAGAGATGCTCATTCTACTTGTAACATTTGTTTCAAGTCTCAATAGATCCAGCATCAAGGAAATTTATTTAATTCTCGGTGCCATTTTATCTGCCCTTGTTATTTGAGCATTACTAATATGAGACTTTAGCTCCAGGCTTTGATTATGTATTACGTGCATATTATTTATTTATTTTAAATAAACATTGACATAGTTAGATTAGATATTCTAATATCTTAGTTTAGTCTTACTAGCTAGTTGGAGGATAAAAGGCTACAACAACACAAACATGTTAACCATGCTGTTTACATGCATGTTTTCAATCTTTCACATGTTGGGAGCTCTCTAGCAGAGGTTAATAATGTCGATCTGCAATAACTTTCAAGATTGTCATGTCAGATTTGATAAACAAGCTACATTAAATCTCACATGCATCTCTAAGAAAAGGAAGAGAAAGCACAGGAAAAGAAACTCGTTAAAAAACTAGGCAATGCTCTAAAAGGTGATGCAACTAAATATAATACTCCATTGGTCTGCTGGTTGATGCATATATATATATATATATATATATATACAGTGTTATATAAGACTAGCTTATAGTATAACCAAAGTACTCTCCCACAACTCAGTTTCAAGATTTTGGTTCGCAGTTTGGCATCTTTTGCTCATAGGAAATAGGAACTTCGATGAATTAGGGGCGGGGAGGCATCGGAAATTTATGACCCCTTTGGCTTCTAAACATTGTCACAATGGAGTGCCAAGCTGTTTCATCTTCACCATCGCCGACGGCTTATTTGCCTCGACCACCACCTCCTCCCAGTGATCCTCATCGATCCTCAAGCTACCTCGTGCGTGCCGCTGGAATACTCCCCTTGGAAGACAAGAGCTGCCATATCGGCCTCTTTAACCGAAGATACCACGGGTAATTTCATGTACCCCCCTGAAAGCTTGCAGGCCATCGATTCACCGATGAAAATTGTGTCCTTGTATGAAGCCGTGAAACTGCATTGTGCGTATTGAAGAATTAGCGGTCGGTAGTACGTAGTAGACTGATTAGGCGTGTGTTGAAGACAACAACTTGAGAACAACTGAGCTGCTGGTCGGGTACTGATCAGAATCCTGTGACTAGCGCCCCTTTGTTTTAGAGCATTCGGGTTTGTCGGCAGGGGCCTTTGCTCGTGGTCATTTCCGCGGCAGGAAGCTTTGAAGGCAGGAGAATCGCGGCTAGCATCCCTATACTAGACCCGTCCGACTTGGTGCAGCATTAGTAGCCTAGAGCGAAAGAGAGAAACTAAGGGGATGTTTGGGACTGGTCCACGTAGTTTTACAGCTCTACTCCAGCTTTGCGTTGTCATACACCTTACGCTCTAGGAACTGCTCCAAGAAAAAAAGGTGGAGCCGAGGCCAACTCCACATTTTTTCTCGGAGCACCTCAAGGGGTACTCCGGTTTTTAGAGCTTTGTACTTCCTCATGGAGTTAGAGGTTAATTACCCACACTTGCCACTCGCTAATGAGAACACCTCGGACCCATGTGATCTCGTCCAGCCTGTCCAAGACTCTGCAGCTACACACTGGCCTACACGTGCTTTTGGAAATGCAACAGCACTCATCACCTTTTTATTAGATTATTATTTGGACAAATTAGTATCTACTATATTTATGAGGCAACAAATAGCTTTGGTTGGAGCATGCCGTTTTGAGACTAAAAAATGTGTGTAATAGGCCCTCATAATTATTGTTGACTAAATTTCTTCCAACAATAATATTGTGTATCTTATTCAAACGCTAAAAAGTAGTGACTAACAAATTTCACTTAATGTCAAATCATATGTCACACATCTTCTCATCATCTAAAGGCATATTAGACCATTGAGAAAAAGCTTATTTTTTGGGTGGGAGGCGGAGCTACGTGCCAAACACATCCACCTGCTGCTCCACGAACTCTGCGGTGGAGCGTCCATGATGGAGTTGGTGAAGTGGAGCACCAAAATGGAAGTTCGGATGCTTGCAGACATGCCACAACAGCGCACAACTAGCTTCCTTCCTCGTCCTCTCACGGGGGACGAGAGCTAGTTTAACATAGCGGTTTCTGGTTTTTGTTTCTCAGAATTCATATCTTTTCACCAGGGATAGTGTTTGGTCATGTCTCTTTTGATCCAGAGAATGGTTGTTGTTGCATATGATATATAATGTAATGTGTCAGTGCTCCTATTCAAGTTAATTGGCTTACAGGAGCAGCAGCTATACGTCCCTCTCTGGTGGCTTTCGATATGATTGACAACGAAGGTGCTCAACTTTTCTCCAGCTAGCGTGACACACGACCGCGAAAATAGTTGTCTATTAGCATGTGTCCTGATAATTCCCATTCTCATCAAACGCTAATTAGCTTCCTCTCCTTCTCTATTGTATATGCACTCATGGGATGAATAGTTCTTGTCGATCTTTCGTTCTTGCTCTATGCTCTATATAATATGATCGATTGTGTGCTGGACCAAAGCAGAGTAAGTGTGCCGTATATATGGTGCTTTCAAGTAGTGAACCCTCCAGCTGGTTATTGCATTACATGCATAATAATGCTTCTCAAAATATACATAACCATATATATAAAATATGTGCTGAATGATTTTCTGAATCTCTGCATTTACGTTTAGGCTTGGGAGACAAATCCCGTGCTGCTAATATAAGGAATTAATACGGGTGCATGCTCGATGCTTTTAGATGACACGCTGCATGCATGCCTACTTCTTTACTGCTCACTGCTCAGCACCTCAGTATTAAATCTCCATTCGTATGACCTTAACTTATGCAGGCTTGGGAGTCACCAGAAAGACATAGATCTGTCCGACTCACTCTAATGGTAGTGTCTTGTATTAGCAGCTGGAGGGAAGTTTGATCACATTTAGGCAAGTTTGATCAAGTTGCAAGTTTAAATGTCTGTTTATACCATATATCATAATAATTAATATTGTAATGTAGATAAAATTCTTATTTTGTTCAAGTGCAAAAGGTGAATTTTGCATAAAAATACAAATGAATGTAACAACAGAGTTTCAACTTAACATGTCAATTCAAAAATTGTAAAAATTATTAAGGTTCAGAGGTGCACATGCATGGAGTTGAGCAATTGACACGGTCAGAATTTATGTTCTTGCTGGGGCATTGGAGGCTAGTTGGGTACAACAAGAAGGCTAATGCTCCACACCCCCCCCAACCCCCCCGCCAACCCCAATATCGATCAAGAAAAAGGAAACAACACAATCAATTTAATTCGCTTTGGTGTACCAGATCGAACAGACAAGTGAAGCTATAAAAGGAGATGCCTTCAATGTCTCAATATGAAATAATTATACGGAGGGCATGATAGTGTATTTCTTCAATTCCAACCCCCCATTGCATGAGTTGAATGTGCTTTTATTGAGTGCTGCTCAGCTCATTCTTCCGTGGACCTTATATTAGGCTTATCGGTAGGACCTAAGGATGCAATATACACAAATCTCTTCGAGCCTAGCTTGCATTTGTGTCTTTGCTTCTCGTGCGTTTCTTTTCTTATTACTGCCCAGATAGGTGGATCCTCCTCCACGTTTGTGTAACCTTAGGCTTGGGAGCCACCGGGAATTTTGACATAGTTCCATGCATCCTTTGGAGCACATCTTTTTTGTCCTTGCCACACAACTCGGTTGTAGCCCACTGGTTGTGCTGCCAATATCCAAGCAACAATGAGTACTCCTGCACTACGTCAACCCTTGGTGGAGCGTGAACTGCAGATCCGTTGTGGGCTGGTGGCTAGCGGCACACCTCTGACTGCTCCAGTGGTGCAGACGAGGGAGGATAGGCGCAGATGCCAAACCATTGGGGTAGGGGATGAGGTTTGCGTGCTCTACCCACACTTATGTATTAATTAGATATATGTCGCTGCTTCCGATTGTATTTGGTATATATGTGGTTCATCGATCTCTTGAGCAAACGGTCCAAATAGAAGGTTGTTAGGATTCCTTACCCTACGGGCGATGGTGTGGAGGTGGTGCGGTGAGAGGGGCTGGCGTGGTCAGCGGTGGCGCTGGAGCCGTTATTGATCACGCGAGCAAGAAGGAGGTGTCGGCTAGGGCAGCACTCCCGGCTCTAAGGAAGCCGGAAACAACTATATTGTTTGTGCTTAATGATCCCCAAAGTGTGATTACATATTTATATCCCTTAGACTCTAATAAATAGAAATATATTTAGTGTCCTCCCGATACCTCTAAAAAATTGGTTCCTCTGTGTTTTTAGCCCGTCAGATCGTGCGTCGTGAGCCATCCATTTTTCAACAACCAATGAAAAAGCACAGTAGCCCCCTCCCCTGTTATGTTCAAAAAAAAACATTTGCAAGGTTTGAACTCTATATTATTGGAAAGATCCGTGTGTCTGCTTGTCATGACCGTGTCGTTGTCTGAGGTGGCGCGAGGGTGAGGTCGAGAGGCATGTAAGCATCTCAACAAGACCCAAATGCAAAGGTTTAGACTTTTAGAGCTTACAACAAGGCCTCCGACTAGACACACTATATATATACTTGCTTAGCTAGGACTTCAGGTCAATTATAAATAGGGATCGAATTGAAGATGGTCGATGCATCCTTGAGAGAGAGAGAGAGAGAGAGAGAGAGAGAGAGACATACACTAGGTGTCCTTCCTGCACAGCATCACGTACATACATTTCATGTTTTCGAACTTCCCAGATTGATGGCAGAGCTAATATATTAGTATATTACAATAGAGGGAGCTTCTCGTTTGATCGTTTCTTTAGTGCTCGCCTCTAGCTCATTGTTCTCCGTTTGTATGACTTTAGCTTTAGGCTTGGGAATCACCGGGAAGACAAAGATCAGTCTTTGAAGAACCGCTGGCAGGGTCTTAGTTATATTGGCAGACAAAAACTCGGGACGAGGCCATGTTCCCGTCCTAGGATCGATTCTAAGTCGTGGGCACAGCAGCGAACAGCTTCTGCTCGCCCTGACGGGTCACCATGCAGCTCGTCGAGGGATGGCTGCCGCCGTGGCAATCGCTGAGGTCTTGTCCAGCGCTTCACAAAAATCGTGTGGGCGGCGTATCTCCACGCGGATCGTCGTCAGGCACCGCCGAGGTCTTGCTCCAGCGATGCAGGCTTTGTTGGAATATGATGCATGCTGCAAAATGGGCAGCGCACTCGATCTTTAATGTGGAGGCCCTGTTTCGCTAGGCGCTGGGCGGATTTTCTCGGCGACCCTCCCCCGCTAGCAACTAGTCGGGAGTACCCGTGACTAGGCGGCGCTTAGGCGTTTTCTAGGCGTTTTGGCATTTTGCCAATTTAGCACAATATATATATATATAATTACTCCATATATATATATAGCTGAATATCAGCAGCTAATAATTACTCAATACTCAATAGATAGGGGAGCATGATTTCAGATCATCCTACATTCAATTTCAGAGTAACAGGGGAGCATGATTTCAGATCATCCTACATTCAATTTCAGAGTAACAACATGATTTCAAATCAAGCATTCACATTCAGTAATAGTCACGGGCATTCAGATCGAAATCAATGCTCAGACTTAAGAGTAACAACATATTTCAAGATCGGGCATTGACTTCCATAGCAGAGATGGGAGTAGGGAGCGGACCGATCTTGGATTTCGAGGCGGGGAGGAGGCAGACAGAGGGCTTGAGAGATGGGAGCGGGGGAGCAAGAGGTGGGTGGGTGAGGGGAGGGGAGGACCGAGAAGCGGGGGGAGGACCCGGCCGGCGGGAGGGATTACAAGGAGGAGAGGACGGAGGAGGAGCAGGGAGGGTCCCTGCCGGCGGGAGGGATTACAAGGAGGAGAGGACGGAGGACCAAAGGGAGGGGCCCGACCTTGGGGTGCGTCGGCGGGGAAGACGGTGGAGCGGAGGGAGGCGGACACCGGCGGGGGCACTTGAGGAGCGGACGCCCGGCGAAGACCTCCCGGGGAAGCGCGTCCGTCGAGACGAGGGAGGAGGACGCCGTGAGCTGCCATCCGCAGCCGGTGGGTCTCCTTTTCCCTCCACCGCGGTGTTACCCGCCAAGAGCTCCCACCTTTCGGTGCCCGATGACATTACCATCGCCAGCGAGCTCAGCGTCGAGGAAATTTTCTCGCAAACTTCTTTCGGCCAGCTGGGCTGCCTGCGTATCACGGAACGCCAGCGGAAGCGCCGCCGACGCCAGCCTGGTCGCTGCGCCCGCCTGGGACCTCGACTGCCCCCTGAGCTCCACGGTTGTCGCCTGGCTGGGACGCCGTGGAATCCCGCCTAGGCGGCGCCTGCGAACAGGGTGTGGAGGCGGGTGGACCCGGTCACTACCGGATCAGCGGTATTTGCCCAGTGTCTCGAGCACTTTCGCAAACAAAGAAATACCCTTGGCAAACCGCTTGCCTAAGTAGGCATAACCCGCTCGGCACCTGCGAATGAACAAAAAGGTCAATGAAGAGTATATTGGCTTGTAGCAAGTGTCTTCGTTGTAATGCATGATTGTGAACCTGATCTATGAGGGGCGTAAAATGATCTCATCATTAAGCATTAAAGTCAATTAATGACAGCTTATTCATAAGAAAATAATGACAGCTTAGTCATAAAAGCATATTTGGTTGTGTATATTTGGATAACAGAGGTCGATATAAGTTTTGTTCAATTGTCCTAAATTAAAAAAACTAAATACAGTAATAATATGCACTGATCTGGCTACCTGATGGACGTGGAGGCGGTAATGAACTCTAACTCAGATTCCAGTAGTGGTTTAGTGCTACCATGGTACTCTCTTGCACGTGGTTGTTTTAATGTAGACGTTATGTCAGATGTACCATGCATGCTCACAAGAAAGTGCTTATATATATATAACTAGCTATAAGCCTAGTAGATATATAAAGAGAGGAAGGCACATACAAATCTACAAAAGTTGATATATAGAGATGTACACTGTAGTATGTAGGAGTAGTACCACAATACTACACTATGCTATACATACAAAAAACATAAACAACGAGACGGTTTGCATTCGCTATTCAGATTCAGTTTTCATGTTTGTCATCCGTTCTGATCAATGTCATGGTGCTAGCTCATGCTTAAGGAGAGGCTTAGAGGACTCAGGAATTCAGTGGGCACAGCTATACCAGGCTGCATGGAGGTTATGGCCGAATTGCACCATGTCTGCCAAAGCAGCACTATTATCTCTTCCCGGACATGGGAGAGAGGCCCGTCGGCGAAAGAAAATTAGTGGAAGTTATCTCTGGCAGCCTACAGGATGGCTGTTTTACTTTCTAGGAAAGTCTTTTTTAACAAACTTTCTAGGGAAGTCGTGCAGAGTGATCGTGGCCAATGTAAAAACTCAGATGACTTGAAAAGAGAAGAATAATGTTACTCCAAAACCACCAATAATTGGGTGAAATGCACTGCATAGTAATCACGTTTCATCAAGGTATAGTTACAAAATAGAGGTGCATGATGTTTTAGAAAGATGCACTTAAGCTTCCTACAGCAATGACGGGGATTTTCTCTTCCTGCGTGTGCCCAATTGTAGTTGTAGGTGGGTCATAAATATATATTGGCATTTCATGCACATGCACTTTGTAATCTTAGCTTGCATACTTAAATCTTGGTGCTAAACATGGTTTTCCGATTTTTTAGAAAAAAGAAGACAACAAAAAATTGTTATTTGTTGATCATAAATTTGGACCAAACCATAGGGCAGGTCCTGACTCCTGTTATAAATAGAGAGATGACTGATGCTCTCTATATACATGCATTCCATTCCATCTCATCAATGATA
>JADLZK010004618.1:0-29971 GCA_015847255.1 Hyparrhenia diplandra | reverse complement strand
GGCCGACCCGGTCATCCTAGCTGTCCGAGTGAGCGTCTGGCCCCTGGCGTGCTTCTGGCGGCGTGGGCTGACTCTCTCGCTAAGCGGTTCGAAAGTGGTAGTGGCGGCATGCGCCGACGGGGGGGCTGCTGGTGGCGTGGTGTTACGCCCGCTATACCCAGCGACACGCTCCGAAGGGTGCGTCCGTTCGCGTCCGCGTCGTCGTCGTCCCGTTGCGGCGGCGAAAGAACAGAAGACATGCCCGGCGCGCATGGAGGGTTGGCGTCAACCGCCTCACCCGGCCGAGGCACGCGAGCACGTGGCGGGCGCTCTTTGGCCTCGCCCCATGAGGCATGAGAGACCGCCATCGGCGTCTTGGGCGCCTTTGTCGTGTCCACGCCACGCCCGCGTGGCGTGGACGCCGTTGGCGGTCACTAACGACATATTTTCCCGCCAACTTACTACCATAAAGAGAGTAAAACTATACCTTTTTATACTCATATACATTTATTACTAACATATTTCCACTTGTAGTGTTCGAAAATGTATTTTATAGTATTTATAATAAATACGGGTGGAAATACGTCCAAAGTGCGCCATCTGGAAAAGCGCATTCTCAAGACTATCAAGCCCGGGATGGAAATGGACCAAATCGACACATCTGGACCGGGCCAAGCCCACACCACGACTTTTCAAGCCCAACCAAAGCGGCCAAGACGCCGGGCTCGGACTGGGCCGAGCCCAAAGGGTGTGAGGTGCGCCCGCACTGATGGGGGCGGTTCGAGCCTAGTCGGCTCGAGGCGCTTCATTAAGTGCTCCCACCCGGTCGGTTTGGGTGTTGATGGCGGTGCAAATGCTTTTCTGCTTAGGTCGGTTTAGGGGTAGTTAGGTCATTTAGCTCACTCTCTCTTGTGTATAAATAGCTCCTCCCTCTCCCTCATTCCACACACCACACTTGGAGTCAACACACCAGCACACTCACACTCTCCACCTCACTCTCCACCTCCACTTCTTCTTCTTCTTCTTATTTGTCTAGCATTGGAGTAGAGAGCTACAAGAGGAGGACTTGTAATCTTGGACAAAGTGAGCTTGGTAATATAAATCCTTCATGGATCTTTCTCCTATTTACAAGTTCTATTTCTATGATCATGGTCTAACTTATGAATTAGAGTATAGTCTTGTTCATGTTCTAGTGTTGGTATATGAACTAGCATATAGTTTGTATATCATAATCATAACGTGTTCATATTTGTTCTTCATCGATCATCGTATGTGTAACATGATTATAGATGGGATAACGGTTCGTCGTTCTTTTCGGGTTTGCTCTTGTCTTAGTCCGTCCATCCGTAGGGTGGGGATCTGGGGACAAAGAGTAGTGCTCTCTGTGCGCGGCATGGTGCCCGTATTATTACACCCGAATATGAGAGCATGCCACGGTCGTGAGGGTAGGCGGCGGGGTTGTGACGGCCACATCAAGTCCCTTGTAATCCCTCCATGTTCGCATGTGATGTAGGAGTTCGTAAATGCTTTCCATTGGGCGGATGGTACCGGAAAGTCTCCCCTGTTATCCTCGACATAACCATGCTTAGATCGTGTTAGCATATGATCCCAACTATTCATTGTAAGACCATGACTAGAATACATTAGATTACTCCATAGGACATTCATTTATTCTTTATCTATTTTCTTTATCCTTTCTTGGTGGATTCCAATGTGTGTGTCACACTATCTATAAACCGTATTGCTTACTCCTGTTATGATCGAGTTGGTCTTAACGTGTACACATTTCATCATCCAGATGCCATGCTACTTCTTATACAACATGCCTTCCTTTGGGAAAATATAAATAACGATACCACGAATACTTCGGGTGAAATGCTACAATGATAGATCCGTGCGCTTGCGGATGAAATATCAACTATGGCAAGATCTATCACCGTTGAATGAAAATGCGTTATCACCGACACACGGTGGTTCCACTTAGTGATATCGGCCGGCGCGTTTCCTAAGCGTCACCATTAGAGATGGGTTCCAAACTGTTTCTAGTGATTGCGCTAAGAAATGTCAACAAAGCATTTCGGCGCCCGTTGCGGGAATAGGTTTCATATCTATTTTTTAGTAACGGCGTTAAGAAATGCCAGCGCACGCCGGGGCGAACTTCGCCTTACCGTAGCTCTTGTGCGGCGGCATCCGGCTCGCGCCCTCAACGCCGCCCGAACTCCCGCCGCGGCGCCATCGGCGTCGTCCGCGAGCCACGCCCTAGTCGCCCCCATCGGCTGCACTGCTCGCCATGGCGGCCCAGGGGGGGAGGGTCGCCCGCGCGTGGGCTCCGCCTCGGGCGGCGTCGCGCTCTTTCACGCCGGCGCTTGGGGCTTCGCCGTGTGCCGCGGGCTCTACCTGCGAAGCGACCTCGGCCACGGCGGTACATAGTGGCCTGCGCCCGCGCACTTCCGTCCGTCCCAAGACGGGGCCCGGCATAGTACTACTGCTAGTAGTGGTTCTTTTCGGTCGTCGTTCGCATTTAGTACTTGTTTTTACGCTGCGAGAAGCAGACTTTCTCGCCCATTTGTCCTAGGGGCGTCGGGGTCATTTAGCTCTTGCATTGGTCTTCGTGCTTGTATCCCGATGACAAACAAATTGGGGACAGAGGGAGTAAATTTTAGAACAATTGCTTATCGTATAAAAGCTTAAATTCTTTCAATATTGGGAGAACATTGCCTTTGCTTTATTCATATGCATTCATTCTTGATCCTAGACCTAAGATGAAAGGGTTCTTTAATATGCTCGAATTGCTGGACCGGATTCACTAGAGCCTCTTATAGTAGATACTATGGTGATGTGAAAGATGAATTGTATAAATTGTTTAACAAATATGAGACTTAGTTTGGTGCAGCTAGGTCTCAAAGGGTGGCAAACCATCGGCTCATTACGGTAAGAGAAAGCAAGCATGGGGAAGGATTGGAGGCCGTGGTGCTAGTGTTGTTGGTCTTGCTCCATCCCCTGCCTGGTCCCCCTCATCGTCATCTCCATCTCCATCTCCATATGTTAGTGAGCTCTCGGCTTACTTGGGCGCCGGGGACCTAGTCACAACTTATGAGGATGGCTTTGACATACTTCTCTAGTGGTGTGATCACAAAGGCGACCTATCTAGTCCTTTCTATTATGGCTAGAGATATCATGTCGGGTTCAGATCTATTGTCTCTTTTCGAGTCTTGTTTCAATTTGAAAGGGAGGATACTTGAGGAGCGGCGGCGGTGCTTGTTGCCGGGAGAACGAGGAGATCTTGACACATAAAGGATTGGGAATAAGGGGCAAAAGAAGGGGCAAACATGAACCTGAAGACCTAGATATTGAGGAGTCAAAGAACCTATTCCTTGATGAAGAAGGCAAGTAAGTGGGAGCGGGAGCGCGTGGGGTTGCTTGTTCTCAACGCCACTAAGTGAGTTAGTGATTTGAGCCGAGTGAGTGATCTTTTCTTTGTGAGGCCGTGAGCTATGAGTGATCCATGTTGTGATGTTATGAGCCCGTGGCTTTTGTAACAACTAAGAAACACCGGAAGAGACACTAAGATCACTCATTTTTGCTTTCTAGGGTTTTTCACAAGGGTGAGTTTTATCTAGAAATGTTTTTAATTAGACAACATTGCACAAAACAACTCATTTTCATTATCATTGTCATATTATCTCTTGTTACGTGTTTCTATTATATGAACTTATGAATGATTCTATTCAATGAGATGGCGACTTGGTGAGTGAACCATGAACTTTTTTTTTTTTTTTTTTGTTGCCTCTAATTTGGATATATCTGCTCATACGCATGCACGCCCATTCTACACATGCACACCACACCGCCAACCGTGTACAACCGGACCTACAACTACACACGATTGAAGATCGCGTCCTTCTCGAGATCACCGGGGAATCCATCGACTCGGTGGGTGACGAGGCGCATCGCATTCCCATTGAAACGGATCACATGAAGAGTTGAACACTCGGAAAAATCCGAGAAAGATTTGGGGAAAAAATCCCCGAGTGCGAACTGCGTCAAACAAATAGCTCGAGCAGCGGCGGCAAACGCTACATCGAGCAGCCTTACCAACGCACTACACGCGTGCGTTCACGCAGTGAACAATGACCTTGGTGAATTGGGGAGGTTTTTTGTGATTGTGGGCTGCCAGGATGATACGACCCATTAAATTTGTCGTGCCAACGGACGGCACGACACGAAAAAATCGGCTCGGGGGCGTGCCTTGGGCCGTAGGCGGTCTTGCCGCACGCCCTCGAGCACGACGGCGTGACGGGCTGACCGCGACCTAATGGCCATCTATACTGCCGCCCTCCAACGCCTTGGGACGGAAATTAGGAGCGTGACTAAAGATGGCAACAAGTCGGGTTCGCATCGTGGAGTCTCTGTGGCACCCAAACCCAAAACCCGAACCCAAAACCGATTCGGTGGAAATCTATCACCAAACCCCACGGGTACCGAAACCCGAATGGATACCCAAAAACCCGAATGGATACCCGAAACCTACGGATTACTGCGGATATATATACATATATTCACATGTATAAACAAGAGACAACAAATAATAAATATTTTCATGAGTCAACTTTGAATAAACTTAATAATTTAAGTAAACAAATTATTATTCACATATTATAAACACAATTCAATTCCAAATGATTTATTTCGGGTATCCATTGGATATCCACGGGTGGAATACTAAACCCGAACCCAAACCCAAAACCGAACCCGAAAAGTATGGATGAAAAATCGTACCCAAATCCGAACCCGCGAGACCGAAACCCACGGATTACCCGCCTGAACCCGATCCGCTGCCATCCTTAAACGTGACATGGTATATTTTGCTTCTACTAGGCACATGGACGTCGAAGTAACCTAAGATCGTTTCCATGCTGTGTTGTTCAGTCGTGTATAGTCATAATATGCTGCAATGACCCTCTGCTAGTGAAGACCTAACAAAACCATTATCGAAAGAAGAGCGGCAAGCATAACACTGAAAAAAAAAACTCAAAATAAAGACCAACATATAAAGTCCAAAACATATGACGCAAATTTACAAACAGGAATATCTCAAATAATTACAAAAGCTATCAAGTAAACAAAGGGTCCATTTTCCATCATACCTATGATAGTCTAATATCTTCAAACCAGAGATCTCAGATTTCAACAGAGTATTTGTAAATCAAAACAGAGGACCAAGTGAATACGGTAACCAACAGCTCAAATAGAATGCCAACTAAATATTTGTAGGATCCACGTTTTGATATTCAGTAGTTGCCACTGAATGTGAAACTGCTGCTTTATATATATCATTGATCATTGATGAATCATCTGTTCCACTACAGAGTACACAATCTGAAGCTGGCCATTATTGCTGATGGTAAAACTATATTTAATGAGATTTATATACCACTAACACTTTTGATTCCCTTTCCAACACCTACTCAGTTCCAATAACAATTTTTCAACAAAGTTAACGAAAAAGAGAACCGGTGTGTGTAGGGAGGCAGTTTGACAACACTTAACCTGCAAATGAACAGTATTTTTACCAAACACATAATAAATCGATCAAATGTATCCAGAGGGAACATTTAAGGGTTGAGTGATAAGGAGGCTAAATCTAAACATGAGACTATAGTTTACAAGTGTTTAATGTATGTATCCACTCTCCCATGAACAAATATCCATGTGAAACATTAATTAATAAATACAATAACAAGAATATAATGAAAGCATGAGGTATTCAATCATCATATGAACAGTGAGGGGAAGCAGTACAACCCACATCAAATGGGTCTTCCGACCCACAGCAATGCCAATACTGGAACACTTTGCCTGAATTTGGAGTATCCATGGTCCCTCCAGCATAAACGCTCTCAAATTTTCTCTTTGTTTCTCCTGCCAGGGAAGGAATTGGTCATTTAGATGTGGATAAACACTACCAGAGAATTTAATGAGTTCAGATGTTTCAGTGACAAACATCTCTCGCTTGCTAAGCCATCTCATGAATAGAATCGAGCCAAAACAATCAAGGAGCTTCACTCTAGTGTTATAACTGTGTGAGGTGGTGAGAGTTTGGAACTGGGACCTAGGAGCACATTACAAGTAAAATCACATTTTTTTCTATACAAATTGGAATGCCCTCACCTCGAACTTAAAATGTGCGTGCTGTGCACACGATTGTACAGAACAGGTTGCCAATGCGCACCAAGTGAGCCAATCTATTTGCTTTTCTGAATCAAAAGTTCATCCTATATTCACCTTTGGAAACTCGTTGAACAGAAAGTTAACTGAATCGGTATAATCTTCCGACCAAAGAACTACTACTACCTGTTTCTTCAATCGTTTTTTTAGTTCACGCCCAAGCTAAACCAATTCAGAACATTTGGCCCCAAATGATACATATGCTTCAAATAATTACTCAGCCAAAATCAGGCACAGGAATTACTCGGATCACATAGGTTTATCTCACACCTCCGAAGTGGGCGGTGTGGTAGCGGCAAGCGGAGGGGTGATTCACCGACGGGTCGTACTGCTGCTTGCAGTTCTTGCAGGTGCGGAGCACCGGCCCAGCCGCGCCTTCGCCGCTGGCCGCCGTCGCCCGGAGACGGCGTGCGCGGGAGGCCAACCGAACGGCGGGAGCGGGGCGAAGTAGGGCCCGCGGGAGCGGCGCCCGAGCGAGCGGCGTGGCCATGCCTCGGGGTCGGATCGGGAGGCGGAGGGAGGCTCTGCAGCTCGGACTTGCCGGTTGGAGAGCCTCTCCGCCTCTGATGTCGCAGGCGGAGGCGGCTTTTTGCGCTCTGGGCCCGACTCTGATGGGCCAGGCCCAATAACAAGAAAGATTTGGTTAATTGGGCTGCCTGCCCATCCCGTGTGCGCCACTCCTGTTTGCCGCGGAGCCGCCTCCGGCTCCGATCCCTCCGCCTGCTTTTTCGGGCGTAGACGTCTTCTACGAGGAAATTTAGCAGGACTCTTGGAGGCATGGAAGTTCGGAGGAGGATCCGGATCTCCTTCTCCGATCCTGATGCGACCGATTCAGACTCCGGCGAGGATTCGAGTTCGCCTTCCTGTGGCAAGACGACGACAAAGATTGTAATCTTGCATTGTAGTAGCAGTAGCAGCAGCGCTAGGAAGAACCCTGGCGGTTGTGGTTCGTCGCCGCAACAAAAGCAAGCAATGGCAATCCGATCGTCGTCGGCGAGCTGCCGGGATGGCGTCTTCGGTTCGCCCCCAGTGACGAAGCGGTGCCGCGGCGTGTACGAGCGCCAGCCTGGTCGGTGGGCGGCGGAGTTTCGGAGCCACAAACTCAAGGCCCGGCACTGGATCGGCACGTTCGCCACCGAGGAGGAAGCCAAGGCCGCGTACGACGAATTCGAGAGACAGTTCGTCCCGTCGGCGCGGCGCTGTGGCCTGCCGCCGCCGCCGGTGTTGGAGCGCGGCCATGGCCGCGCTGCTGCTGGCGTAAACAGAGCATCACATCCGCATGGACCACATCGACAACGACATCCACATCCACCGGATACTGAGAAGCGACAGATTGTACAGGCTTTGACGGCGACTGGTATAATGCTGCCGCCGTTGCCATCTGCGCCATGCATCTCGAACTCCACGTCGGCGTCGCCGCCGCCGCTTCTGGTGCTAGCGCCACCGACGCCGCCGTTCGAGAATGCGGAACTGCATGATGATGCGCCGCCGAGTGTTCATTCGTTCTGGGCGGACGACCCCGCCGACGAGGATCTTGTAGGGCTAGCTGATCTTGGACACCTTCCATTGCCGTTCTCGGATGGCAGCATGGACTTTGATCCGGCTGATTTGAAGCTGTTTGATGGTTTCTTGTGACGAACAGTATATGCAATGCATGCATCAACAAGATATGCCAAGTAAGTGTAAATTAATGTTTTCATAATTCGTAATTCTTTCGATCGATCTGTACAAATTCAATGGCAATAAACCTTCTTGTATTTTCCTTGAGTAGTACGTCGTCAATATTTTCCGTGAGTAGGAAGTCAATGTTATCGCAAGTTACGCCTAGTATTTGTTAGGAATTGGTATCCAATATTTCCTTGAATGTCAATGGAACAATGTCATCTAAATTTTGATCAAGTCTTGTGCAAATCTAATTTATTCTGTCACTTTATTACGAATTCACAATATCACACGTATTATATCTGATGATGACTAATACTAGTGAACATATTATAATTACAATGAAATCTTATTAACCATGGATGGATCCATTAGATGATGATGCGGCGAGACACGACGGCAGCCGGCGATGGCTAGGCGATGGCGATGTCTGGAGTCGATCATCTTAGAAGAGCGGGCCAGGGCACTCGAAGGAGATCTCGCAGCCCTCGACTGGTGTGAGCGTGATGACGTGCCTGACGGAGTTCATGAAGGCCGGGAGGCGCGCGGTGGCCTGGCAGGCGCACGAGTTGTCGAGGCCCATGAGCCTGCGGCAGCACGCCGTGTCGCGCGGGTCCTGCCCCTCCCCTCCCTCGCTGTGCCGATGCTGGTGCCGGTGCCGGGACCGGGACCGCCTCCCTCCTCCGCGGCTGTCGTCGTCGTCATCGTCGCTGCTCCGGGACTTCCCCTGCTGGCCGGCGGCCGTGGACGTCGACGTCTCGTTGAGTTGCAGCGGCCGCGGCAGCCCCCGCGCCTGGGGATGAAATTCCGCATGCTGCACGCCTCGTTGGCCAGGTTGAACTGCGAGCGGCAGAACACCTGAGCGCTCGCCGGATGCTGCCCGCTCAGGAGCAGGGAAGCTGACACCAGTAGAACTAGGGCCAGAGCCTTCTCCATGTCCATGCTTTTCTTTTTTTGTGTGTGTGTGCGTGATTATTTGGCCTTAACTGGGCAACGATCGATGATGCTCAGCTACAGATCATGCGGTCGTGCTTAAATAGTGAAGACAGTGCTACACGTGTTGTGTTACTGAATTAGCTCAGGTTATCTACTTCTCTTTACATCTGTTGCTGGAGTGGGTTTCTTCTGTATGTAGTTTAATTTGGGCACTGAGAAGGCATGCTGGTAGAGGTTAGGTGTGAGTTTTTTATTTTTGGTTTCCCTGAACACTGATAAACATCTAGCTACCTAGCTCTAGTTGTCACATACTCACATCACTGAGTAACTGCGCGTGCTGTTGGTGTGTGTGCGTGAATTTACTCGATCAGCTACAAATACAATGCACCCATCGTTTTCAATCTGTAACGTTATGCATGCCGTGTGCAATGTCGTGTCACAAGGAGCACAAGAATCAACACGTACGTATGCCTTCCATGATTGATTATGTGTACATGTGAGTTATTGTTAACCTGTCAACCTTTCCTTGTATGTATAATAACAGTGTCTTCTTATTACTGTTCCAGGTAGTGTATACATACTTATTATAGATCTGATGCACAGGCACGGCCTGTTAATATAGTCTTTGTTGGAAACCTTCAAAGCAGGTTAGTTAAGACTGGTTGTTTTGATGCTAATATATGACAAGATATTTAAGTTTATTTCTTCATTCAATCGTTTACATCCCACAGTAAAGTAGTGTCTGCATTCTTGATATGGAATTCACTAATGAAGAAGGGGGCCATTTAGAGTCCAACATTGAATCACTGAGAACATGACACGTATTCCAGTCAAATAATTCCAACCAATCAGGGGAAAAAAGTGAAAACCTCCATGTTGCAACCGATTAATTTTAAAAAACAACAGGTGGTTGCCTTTTATTTTGGAAGAAAGTATAGGAGCTCCGCTAAAATCGGCCTAAAATTAACAACCCAAGCGTGTTGCTGCAGTGAATAAATTGCCGGCGTGCGTCGTCCGAACAGCCGGCGGCCTCGGCGTAGAGGCACCGGCACACAATGCACTCCTTGCTGCAGAGCGCACAACAGTACAGCAAGGGCATTGTAACTTAGCAGGTTTGGTGTTAGCTTCATTGTTCTTTCTACTATTTTTCAATAAATTTGTGGAACAGCAATATATATACACACAAGATAAATGTATCGATGCAGTAGGATGGTTTCTTTACTGTGGGAACTATGCTGCCTGGAAGCATCAAAGTGTGAAGATGTTTAAAAAAACATTGTGAAGACGTAAGATCCTTTTCTTATAAGATTTTCTTATTCGGTATTTTTCTATCTACAATATTCTACATGTTGCTTCCGTACGTGTTTTGATATTTTTATTTGTATTTTTAGTTATATCTAACAAGATTATGTTTGAGCGTTTCTAACCCTGTTTTCATGCCAGTTTGTGATTTTGCCCTCGTTTTTTAAACTTTGTGATTTTACCCTTGTTTTTTTCAAACGCACGAAGACTTTACCCTGCTCTATTAAATCACTCCCACAGTGTTAACTTTTGCAAAAGGACAACTTTACCCATGTGTTTTTGTTGATTCCCTCTCTCTACCTTCACTAACATGTGGGGACCTAGTCGCAAAGGTCCTTCTTCAACCTCTAGCCATCTTCATCCTTCAATGTCTCTCCCCCCAACGTTACACAAGGTTGAGTGCCGCAGGGGCAGCGGCTGTTGTTGCTTGCTCGCACGGCCTCATCACGGCAGCGGCGGCTTCTGGCTGCGGCGTGGCTATGGGGGGGGCGGCTGCTCGGCCCAGCTAGGCGCCTCCTACCGTAGGCGCCCACGATTGCGCCGCCGCGTGGCGCGTTTTGCGGTAAGCTCAAGCGCGGCCGCGGCGACCATGGTGGCGGGCTGCGGTGGCTCACACATCGGCGAGGTTGCGTCTTCTCGGGAATGGTGGAGGGGTGACAGCGGATGGAGGAGTGTGGCCTGGGGAGGAGAGGGGGTCGGCGGGAGGAGGACAAGCACTGCGTCGCCCCGCCGCCGCATGAAGAAACGTAGAGCAGCGATATTCAATTTCGTGTGGGGGAACAGGAACGGGAGAGGCAAAGGGTATCCGGTCTTTTTCCCCCACCAGAATTTGCTTTTTTTAGAAAAAAAAGGTTTAATCCTTCCACTTCACACGGTGTTACAAAACAGGGGCAAATAGCTGCTCCATTGCATAAAAGTGAGGGTAAAATCATAAGTTAAAAAAAAAGGGGGAAAATCACCATTAGACTCAGTAGTAGAGGTAGAAACACTAAAACCCCCAAACAAAAACATTGTGAAGACGTAAGATCCTTTTCTTATAGGATTTTCTTATTCAGTATTTTTCCATCTACAATATTCTATGTCATGACCCAAAACGGAGGCCCATATCCGCCTTGGCAGGGCAAAGCCGCCCTAGGGCCGACTACCGCCCCGCCACCTTGCCAAGCGTCATCATCATCATCCAATCTTTTCTAAAAATAAATATTAGGGAATAAATATTTAGGAAAGAAATAGGTTGCTTTGTCAAGAGATATTCCAATCTATAAGGAAACCTCCTAGATATATTCTTAGCGTGCAAGTCTCCCTCGGAATATAAATACAAGGGGCGTGTAATCGGTTGAATCCTAATCAAAAAAAATTAAAGGGGTAACTCCCAACAGCTCTTGTCTCCCGGGCTCTCTCGCTCCCTAACCCTAGTTGCCGCGCCCGCGCCGCCTTCCCCCACGCCGCCACGGAGGCCGCCGCCCCGCGCGCTCGCCCGCGCCCGCCAGCGCGCCGCCCGCCGCCCCTCGTCGCCACCCGGCTCGCATGCGTCATCATCATCGTCTCCTACCTCACCGTTCATCGTCGGCCCTCGTCGGCTACGCCGTCTCGCCTCCGACCGCCGCCTCCCTCGCCGTCTTCACCACCCGACGATCGGCAATCGGTGTCAATTCCGGCCCAATTTAGCCGGAATCGGCGGCCGTATCCGGAGACCGGGGCGATTCCCACCACCGACGGCTTCCGACCACCACCAACGCCAAGATCCGATGGACAGCCACAAGATCGCCGAGCTCGGATGGAGTTTGGCGAGTTTGCTGATTTCTTCAAGGAAATTCAGGCCAACTTCACCGCCCTCCCGGGAGAAGCTCGACGAACAGCGCTGCCCGCGACGGCGTAACAACGGCGACACGCGCCACGGGCGCCACCAACAACGCCCGTCGCTGCCATGGCCGCTCCCATCAACATCCACGACGACCGGGTGGCCCGACAAGAAGAACACGCAGCGACGCGGCCTTGTTGCCCGACGTGCAGCGCCTACGACGTCACCTCGGTCCACCACCGACGACGTCCCTCGCCATGGGCGCCGCCGGCGGCGACGACGCTCCTACCGGGCGCCGCCTCGCCAACCCTCAAGATCAATGATGCTACAATCAACGAGTACGCCTACCCCGAGGATGCCCCCTCGCTATCGTGGTCCGATCGGATCGAGCGGGGAGGCCACAACCAACGTCCACCGGTACGCCGACGAAAAAAGCCTACCCAACTAGGCCAACGTCATGAGACTCCGAAGAACGATCCGAGATAAGTCCCTACAACACCAACAATGTCATCTCGACATCGGGAGCATCGGAACGCCAACGCGTCACTATGGGCGACAAGACGACGTCACCTAGCATCGACATCGACGTCCGCTGGCATCGACATCCCGGGCGACACCGCACCAAGGACACCAACGGTAACGACGCCTCTCCCAAGGGCGCCACCATCGACCACAACGTCCTCGACATCGCCATGCCTACCATCGACGACAACGACGCTACCATGGGCGCCATGATCGTCAACGAGGTCCTCAAGGACGCCGGCGCGGATGACGACCCTCCCATTGGCACCAACGGCGTCACCCTCGGCGTCCTCGTCATCACCACGTCGATCAACGACAACATTAGCTCCGAGGGGACGGCGACTCCAAAGACCAACACCACTAATGTCAACCCCAACGTGCTGAACATCAATGGCGCTATCCCGGACACCTACGCCAACGTCGATGACAACGATGCCCCCAAGGGCGTTGCCAATGGCAAAGACGCCCCTCCTACGGGCGACAATGCGACAACGACGTCAACAACGATGAGGTCCACGAAACGGCACACGTAAGGGCAACCCCATCAGCACCTCGCCAGCGGAATATCAGCTCTACCAAAGATATGGGTATGCCGCTATCCACGACAATAGCGGTGTTTCTACGGGTTCATCCGTATGCCAAGCCAAGCGGGCGGAGGCGCGGAGGCGAGATACCCTGCACCGGGTTTCTTCCTTGCGGCTTCAAGCGGTCTAGCTACGGGCGACCTCGCCGGCAACATAGCGCCAACGGGGACTGCGCGAGGACCCCGTGCGACCACGCCTACGCTTCCAAGTTAGCCAACGGCCTCTACACCATACCGGGGAGGCCATACGGCGGGGGCGCCCGCGACAATGAACGGCGTGATGCAACTTCGCCGTCGCTTCACGCCCTTTTCGCCACGTTCGTCACCGCGGCTCGTCAATAGCCCGACGGACCGCGACACCGAGGGGCGACTTGGCTATGACGGCCGGGCCGACTAGAGGGCGATCCGATCCGGCTCCCTCGTTCCTCGGCGACATCAACGTCCGATATGACTCGCCAACAAGCCGTGGCTGCGATGCACCGGGGGCGCCCCCACATATGGAGCACGCCGCTCCATCTCACCCAAGTGTTCAACGCTTCCATCTTCAAAGAAGCCCCAAGTTGCGAGCTTCACCGACGACGACAAGAGGTACATGCCACCCACATCAACCCCCTACCTCATCGACCTCGTCAAAATCTCGGAGGCTCTTGTTCCACCACAACTTGCTACATCAACGGATCACGAGCTACACGACATTGCGAGAACCAACAAGCTCCAGGCGGGAGCACCAGTTTGGACACCACTTATAGTGATTGGCGTCCACCTTCCGGCGACTTACTCGCCATTTGTGCCAATCTTCATGACAAGCGGTGGGCGTTGAAGGAGCCACCACATAGCTTCTTTCCATCGGTGGCGGTCTTCTTCTTCGGCGACAACAATCACCACCTCACCAAATCTTCGAAAATCTCATAGTACAGGGAGAGCTCCGGACTCCCACCCATCGGATTAAAGGTTACCAACCTCATCTTCGTCCAGCTCATTTCCCTTCTACACGTGGATGCAACAATCTTTGGACCATGCTACTTCGATCACCCCATCAACAACGACAGCCGTGCAGAACCATAGCGCGAGGACGCGCTGTTCGGAAAAGGGGGGAGAGATGTCATGACCCAAAACGGAGGCCCATATCCGCGCGAGTAGGGCAAGCCGCCCTAGGGCCGACCGCCGCCGCCGCTGCCGCACGTCATCGTCATCATCCAATCTTTTCTAAAAATAAATATTAGGGAATAAATATTTAGGAAAGAAATAGGTTGCTTTGTCAAGAGGTATTCCAATCTATAAGGAAACCTCCTAGATATTTCTTAGCGTGCAAGTCTCCCTCGGACTATAAATACAAGGGGCGTGTAATCAGTTGAATCCTAATCAAAAAAATTAAAGGGGTAACTCCCAACAGCTCTTGTCTCTCAGGCTCTCTCGCTCCCTAACCCTAGTTGCGCGCCGCGCCGCCCTTCCCCCACGCCGCCGCCAGAGGCCGCCGCCACCGCCCGCCACCGAGCTACTGCGCGTCATCATCATCGTCTCCTACCTCACCGTTCATCATCGCCCCTCGTCGCCTCGCCGTCTCGCCGACCGCCGCCTCCCTCGCCGTCTTCACCACCCGACGATCAACAATCCGGTGCCAATTCGAGTCCAATTTAGCCGAATCGACATTCTACATGTTGCTTCCGTAAGTGATTTTATAAAGTTATATATGGTCATGACAGGCTATATAAAGTTAGGTAGCAAATGGCCATGACACATGTTTGCTATTTTATAAAAAACCATATAGCACATTTATTAATTGGAGTTCAATATTTTACTCTAAAATTCCTTAGAGTTGCTCTTTGTACTTTAATTTTTACATATAGCTCGATATATGTATATTGCATTTTTAGAGTAACTCCAACAGCTTTGCTAAACTCAATAGCCAAATTTTATTGTTTAGCTATTTTGTAAAATAGAAAACTTCTAAAAAAAGATCCACAATACTTTGCTATTTTACAAAATTATGTAGTAAATGACTATGACAAAGCTATATATGGCCCTCAAGATTTCAGGAATAACATGTTCGCTATTTCACAAACCATAGAGCACATCAGTTGGAGTTCAGTTGTTCCTTAAAAATCCACAAATAGTCTACCCAACAAGAATAACAGATCTGTTGGAGTTGCTTAGTCTTATTGAATCGAAAACCATATGCAAGCCGCAGGTTGAAAAGCATAACTTTTCAGGTAGTACAATTACTACTACGGATCAAACCAACCATTATTGAAAACAGGAATTAAAAAGCATCGACCAAAAGGTCAATCCACTTGATCCCAACCACCCGCCGACTCCTGCCAGCCGAAGTTATCCGGTGGTGATACGCTCGGGCTCCAGAACATGGCATCAGCTGGATGAGCAACTGCTGTAGAATCTGAGGTGCTGCAGCTGTTGGTCGACATCGGTGCGGCACTGGAGGTAGCGGTTCCGGTGCAGTCAATATACTTTGTCTTCTGAGATCCTGAGCTGATTATGCTCCCTTGACTCTCACTCGGCTCCCGACCAGAATTACTTGTGGGAACAAAGCCCTTATTTGCAGCAAGTGGCATTTCATTAGCCACCTCCTCCAGTTGATCCCACATCTGGTATGCCTGAGTGGCCAACTGCTTCACATGGAACTGCGTTTAATTTGAGAACATCGGTCATACAAGGAAATATCATTTAGAAATTCACTTAGGTCGAGGCTAGCTGCATGCAAATAAATTTTCAGTTACCATAAACCAATGTTATTATTATACGTTACCTGTTGATGTGGGTGCAGTTCTTGCAAAGCAAATGTCTGGTCCCCAATTCTTGCTGCCAAGACCTCTCCTATAGGGTTAAAGGTAATGTCACACCCTACAGTCTTGAACACATAGCATTTCCGTCCCATGTCACACGTTTTTGCATGATTCAGCGTTGAGTTCCATTGCCTATCTGACATGCCGACGAGCTGAAGAACATAGCAATGATTCGAATTCAATAGCATGCATGAAAGTATATACAACTCGTGCCTAAATATTTTTTTACCACGCCGTCGTGTTTTTCGATAAAGCAGAATAAAGTTAAAACAACAAGACGCAATGGTAACCAAACAATTTTTGAAAGGACAACAAAAAAGCTTTGCCGCGATTTCTATTATACGAAAAAAGGAAAAAAGCAAGTGTCGACCCTAGTTTTTTTGACCGAAAACCGTGCCGAAAAACCATACAAATATGGAGGGTACCATACTCCACCGCACACCTAGGTACCAAGTCAACTCAACTCGCGCCCAACAACTAGCGCCCACTCAACTCCTTGCTTGGTCGGATTGGGACATCGACACAAGCCTCAGCCCCTCAGTCGGATTGGGTCATCGACGCGAGCAACCACTTGACACCAACAACCCGACACAACACAATTAAGCTATCCAGAGGATGGAATATTATATAAAACCCGAAAGCTCCACTTTCGGTTGGATTGGGGCATCAACCGAGCAACCATCAACACCACTCGGTTAGATTGGGACATCGACACGCAGCAACCGCCACCGCCAACTCCACCAGCCCCACACATAGAGGAAAAACGATGACCCACTCGTCGCTGCCACGCCCTAGTAGAAGCCCCATCGGAGAGGATCGGCCAGCGCCAGCCACGCATAGCGACCGAAGCTCGTCACCCCCACCAACCGGGCACCATGCCGAAGATCGGCCTCTCTCGGCGCCGCGCGCGCCGCCACCAAAGTCTAGAAGGGAGGGATCACATAGATGAGGACCGTCCCCCAACGCCACAGGTCCATAGCCACCACCACCACGCGACCCCCACACCTGCAAGCCAACCTCCGCAACCACCGCCGCACCTCAAGGTCTCTCTGCACCTCTCTGCCAACACGGACCGTGCACACCCCGAGCCGCTGCGCACACCACCACCAACCAAGGCCCACCATCGACACGGGCGGAGACGAGCCTCAAGCGTGGCGCCTCCAGGAGGAGGGCGCCAATGGTGCCATCATCGCACGTCCCAAAAACGACAAGGTTTTCACCCAAAGGCCCGTGCTACAGGAACGGATGACCCCAATGGTGCACCCAACGGGGAAAGCGACGCCAGCGGGCGCCACCACCATCGCCATCGACAACGGCATCGGTGGAAGCTTTTCGCCGGCTCAACACCATGCACGCCACATGCTCTCAACCAAGCCCCGGCCGCCTACCCCCGACCTCAACCGCAACAACACTATCCGGAAGAGCCCGACACAACCGGAGACACCACCGCGGCACCACCGGTGAAGTACTTCGCCCGGCCCCAGCCCCACCACTAACGACCCGAAACACCGTCACGAAGGGAAGAGGAGCACCATCAACATATGGCAACCCGCCGCCAAGACGACGCCTCCGGCTCCACAACCGCCGCCGCCACTACACCGTGCAGCCACACCACCACCGCACCGCTGCCGCATGTCACCCTCGACCGCCGCACCACTACCACCACAAACGCCGCCACCTCCACCGCCGTCCACGAGCACCCGCCAGGCGCAACCCCCGGATCTGGATCGGGAGCACCACAACGCCACCAACACCGGGCACCCGGCGGCCGCCACCTCCACCTGCACCTCTCGCCATCCGGAGGCCCGAGAAGAGCCCCGGCGAGCACGGCGTTGACCAGCAGCGCCGCTCACCACCCCCCTCCACATCTTTGGCCGACAAACGTCGGATTTGGCGCCTATGCCCGGATCCGCTGCCTGCCCGGCGGAGGAAGCCGCTGCCATCCTCCGAGCTCCTGCCCCGACGGAGGAAGCCGCCGCTACCTGCCCCTCCACCGCCTGCCCGATGTCTGAGCCTCCCTCGCCACCACTGCCAACACCAGCGGAAGTAGAAGAGCCCCGCCGCCCTCGGGGCGTGCTCCCGCTTCCGGCTAAAGGCGCCAGCGAGGTTAGGCGCGCCGGGATCTGGGGTGGCGGTGTTTTTCGAGGCCCGCCCGTGTCGCCCCAAACAATTACCGAGGCGAAAAGCTAACAACTACTAGATCCCATAACAATGGTTACATCTTGACCGGTTTGCAACTAAACAACCCACTGCAAGGTGGGTTAGGCGACTTTCTCGGCTAGTCCCTCGGTGTAGAAATATCATGTGTACGAGTTCAAGAGTTCTTACAGCTTTGAGCTTTTCAGGATCTATGGTGTAAAGCTTCAAGAAGTCCTGCACGTTCTTAATCCCCTCAGACTCCAACCTCTTGTCAATTGGTCCATCTTTTCCGATGTTCTTGAGCCTCCATATGTTGTCAGTCAGCAAAGGAGGATAGTGCTTTTTGTACACTAGTAAAAGAAAAGGCAACATAAGAGGAGATACACTAGCAGATTGGTGACGACCGATTTGCATTGCTCATAAATCATGGCATGTAATTAAAATTTTAATTTTGAAAAAATATAATTTTTTTTTGGAATCAAACTTACATTCACCTCGATGATCTTTGACGGTGAAGCTACCACTTACTGCCTCTTTGACTCTTGATCCGAGATGGCTCCCCGTCATGATGCGCACACCAATTCGAAACTTTCGGCACCTTATCCAGCTCGAATTGTCAGTGAAGGACACATCATCAATCACAGCCACTCCATGGTTGTTCATAGGGACACTGAGTGAGCCCACAAGCAATGGTCTCTTCCCTTCTCTAGCCTTCACAATCGCTGCATTAAACTGGTCAGCCGTCCACACATCACGGTCGTCACACTGAAAATCACCATCCAGAACCAGTACTTCTAGTCTTATTGATGAAGATCCAAGATGAGTATCTGGTGGTGGGATCATAGAGTGGGTTCTTGTGTCCACGAGCTGAATTTCAATCGGGTTGTTCTCAATATCAACAAGTTTGTTATTTGTGAAGATTGGTAGCTTGAGCTGTCTAGCAAAGACTAACTTCAGAGGAGGCAAGACATCTGCCCCTTGGATGCTTACTGGAAGAGATCTGATAGAGAATATTTGATCTTGTCAGAATACAATTGCTAGGTTTAAAGTTACAGCTAGCAGAAACATATTAGCTATTTCCTATACAGGTAAGCTTATTAACTTAGATTTGGATTTGCTTGTTCAGTGACATATAAATGAATCGTGCAAACCTTTTTTAAAAAAAAAATCCAGATAATAAATAAAGAATGGAATTTACATATATACCTGAGTGACATGAGATCCTGATGATGAGAAAACATGTTCTGGATTTCCTCACGCACCTAAGCATAACATAATATATATATATGAAGTAATTAGCTGAGGTGCACTACAAAAAAACTCATATGGTGATGATGAAATAAATTAGGATCAGTGCATGTTGATACTTTAACACGGATATATAGCATTTGAATAATCATTCAGATAAATTTGCATTGTGTTTTGAGGGAAATCAGTAGACAAAGTTATTTCCCCAATCAAGAACTAAGTTTCATACCAATATTTCATGCTAAAAATAAAAGTGATAGACTGTACTGTTGATACATAAAAATGTGTATGCTTCATGTAGTCTTACCACTCTACGAATAAGTGGTTCCAGATTGTGGACTATTTGTTGAATAGTTTCTTGGGCCACAACTCTTCTTACCAGACTGTGAAAGGAGTACAGAAATCAAAACTAAGAAAGTTAACCAGCTGGGAAATGAATCTTTGAGAGGGAAGCTAGTAAATGAATATTGACACACATACATACGGCTATATGAGAAACCTCTTTTAATTTGGAGTTTATAAGGTGGCCTAATAATTAAAACCAAATACATGCATTTTCTTCATGTCAAATTGTCAATTAAACACAAAGGTAGCAAGCATGAAAGGTTAAGAAGCTAAAAGATAGGGTTTCTTAATAGTCACAATTTTTTTTTTTCGTGATTCCATGGATTTATTTAGTATGGGATTTTGCTCTCTAGTAGTCCTACACAGGTGGTCAACCGATGATCAATCAATATATCTCGGCTGAAAAGCCTCATGCCGTCGAATACATATCTAGCTTGTTCTTTGCGGAGTTCCTTTTCTTTTTGAGAAATCGACGGGAGGGAGAGAATCCCCCACCTGGATATGTCTGTCTGATAATAATGGTTACAAAGGTTTCATTTGCAGAGTTATTCAAACTTTAAACAGAAAATAAACAAAAGATTTCTCAAAAATAAAAAAGATTGGAGAATTGAACCGGCAGCAGATATGGCGCGGCTCAATAATATACGTGGAGATGAGGCCAAGTACTAGTTGCGAGACACACGAGTCAATCAAAGCATGCAAAAATGAACTAATTGATGGAGCGGATGAACTGAAGTTACTCAGTAAAAGCAAGCGGCGCTTGCCGGATGCGCCTAGGGCCACGCCTCTGCGGATGATCATGGGCTCCGCCCCCGTCGTCCTCATCCTCCTCCCTCCTCATGGTCGTCATCGCGTGGCCTCCGTGTTGCCATCTTCGATCAGCTAGCTGTTCAACAATCAAGATCAGAAGGAATAATAAGAAGAAGAATTTAGGAGGAGATCGAAGAAGAATTAATCAACTTAATAGAGAGAGGTTGATCGATGTTTAGTTTGTGCTCCGATCCAGATGAAACGAGATCTAAGATCGGAGGAACTATCGAGGAAGAAGAAGGCTAGGTTTTAGCTGCGGCAAAACTAACCTAGCTAGCAGACCGTAGCACCTGCAGTGTGTGGTCGTCGCCTGAGCTTTCTAAGTAAGAGACTGAGCGGTGATTATTACGTTAGCATATATTCTCGAAAGCAACTCTGCCCGGCACAGCGTTATATAGCCAGCTGAGCCCCTCGTAGAATTGCTGTACATTTTCTGGCTGCCGGTCGAAATTAAATCGAAACAACGGCTCGTCAGGAGAACGCGTTCCAGGCAGGCTCCGGGAAGGTGGCCGGAAGCCGGCGTCACACGCAGTGCGCAAGTTCATGGCATTGTATGCTTCGATACATTGCTGGTCATTGGTTAATAGTGATGCACGCTGAGAGCAGAGGGCCTTTGGCTTGGCTTTGCACGCAGCAGGCAGCAGCAACACCGGCCGGCTGGCCTGGGAAGATAGCTAGACCGACCAGCAGATGCATGTAACGTTTGTCAAAAAGTTGTATGGCGGTGAACATCTCGTCTTGCGTGTCACTGCCAGGTGGGACCGGCCGTGAATTCCAAGGCTGGTTGGTGCGGCCGGGCGCAGCTTCGTGGACGTGACGACGACTAAGCTGCTCCTAGAACTAGACTGTGTGTGGTCATTTTGGCCACTTTTTTCCGGGTCGGTCGTGCGTGTTCATTCGTACGTGACCAGACCACGACCGCGCGACAAACAAGTCTTTGTTTGGGCTTTTGCTCGAAACAAGCTCTCCCTATTGCATTGCTTGCGCAGATTCACTTGGCGTTCGTCCTTAGCTTGCACTGTACAGCAACGAAGAATACCTGTGATTGACGGTGACAGAGATCGTCGTATACTACGCAGCTGCTACGTCGTCTTGCTCGGAAGCCACCCATCAGGTAGGTACCACGAGCTTGCATGCATTGCTCGGTTACATCGAAAAGTTAGTTTCTTTCTTGCAAATATATACATATTAAATTATGTGCCTTCAATTTCTGTATGTATTAGAAATCGCAATACTATATAGGAAGCTAGCTAGCTGGATCGACTGAAAGGGACTAATTTTTACTTAATAGCTTATCTATTTGCAAAGTACGTACCTTCCTGCTATTTTCTATGCAACTTCGTTCTTCTCATAAGCCGAAAGCAACTCACTCTTCAGCTAGCTAGTACTTGGATAGATATTTGTGATCAGTTCATCAGAATTTAAAATCCCCTGGTTGCAATATATATATATCTCATACTCCTCCCTCGTTCTAAATTATAGTTCACTTTGCCTTTTTACATACATTGCTTTTTGCTATGCACCTAGTTATACATTATGTATAGATGCATAGCAAAAGAAATGCATCTAGAAACCCCAAAACGACCTACAACTATATTGCTAGCATTAGCATCTTGATTATATTCGCTCTTTTTGACAACTTATTCTTCCAATGTTCCCGTTAGTTAAGTTATTACACCAACATCGAGCACTAACACGCCCAACACCCGCAATCCTTGGCGAGATAAACGGGCAAACAAGGGCCCGAGGTGTGGGGCAAGGTGCCCTAGGGTTATATAGGCACCAGCCTGCAGCCGTGGTCATCATTTAGTTTCCATATCGAGCTTTAGTAGATTTGGAAAAGGTTCTTTAGATAAGAGTTTGTGTTGGAGTTGGGAAAGGAGAATCCAATCCGAAAAGGTTTCTCCGAGGTTGCTTAGGAGTCAAGTCTCGCTCGGACTACAAATACAAGAGACATGTAACCATTGCAAATCAACAAAGAAATAGTCGAAAGGTTTGTCCCCTTCCCTCTCTTCTCTCTGCGTCTATCTTTCTCTCCTTGCTCCGCCTTCTCTCTCACATGCAAACCCCGCCGCTGCCCCCGGTCGCCCTAGTACCACCGGATGCACCCTAGCTGCCGCCCCGGTCACCCTAATACCACCGAAGCTACGCCACCGGTGAGCCCCCCCCCCCCCCACCCCCCCAAGAACCCTTTAACATCTAGTACCGTGAGTTCAATTCGATCCTTCAGGCACCCAAGGCCAACACAACCATGATCACCAAAATTAAGAAGCGGTGGCAATCTTCTCCACCACCTACGACAAGTACTTCGATGAGATCAACATGAAGGCAACATTGACTTGAATCGAGCCCCGCACGCCCCAAGAAGGAGGCCACCGATAACTTTAGCAAGGTCATTGATGGTTGGGAGAGAAAGCTCAAATGAAGTTCTTTGCTATGTGCAATTCTTCCATATCCACAACTCCACACGGGTACACCAAAGAACAACACATTGTATATGTCCAATACTATAACTATGATCATGATCATCAACTCCACGACGGCAATGCCCGACATCTTCACCGACTCCACGAGCATCATGAAAGTACACCTTGCCATCACCACACATTCCAAGCCACATCAGATCTAGACGCCAACAATGACGACAACCTTGATGTGGAGAAACAACAAGTTGCGATCACCACCCGACAAACCCCTTCATCAACACCATAATGAAGGAGATCCTTTTATCCATGACTCCGTCAGCACTGTAGTTACCCCGGTCCCTTCAGGCACGGATCCAATCATCGCCATCGGCAGCTTCACCATTGGGATGAGTACCGGCGCAATGATTTGGACAACGACTACCATCGCAACGATGAGTACCCACGTACCAAGAAGATCACTTTGGCTCGACAACGACGCCACCAAAGATCAGAAGTCTACAGCCACCACTGCTGCGTAGTGCATGCTAACCCTTGTTCGGATGACTTCTACAACCGACCCACTCGCCGCGGCCACAACAAGTGCCTCCAACACCAACATAGGAGAGATCCCCTCGGCAACAATGGAGATAACCAAGTGAGCATTCGTCAACCAAAACATTGACCGCAATTACGCATGCCAATCATTCAGGGCATGCTTTCGGCAACCTCACACCGCTTTGGCACACCAACATCGTCAACAAATATACATTGATTATTTCATAATATACATTCCACATGTTAGCATCAACAAATGAGCTCTTCAAATGGCAAGATGGCGCAACAACATGAAATTCGGGTACACAATCCTTCATCTAATAAATATAGTGCAATTATCACAAGTGCATCTAATAGGGGTCAACCCAACAACGAACGTGGAACAAGTCGGCTACTACATCACCAAGCACCTTGGGCAAGCAACCCGAGGCGATCTTCTAGACAACACTAAACCAAACACGCTTGTCTTGCCTACAACACCGCCGATTGTATACTACCGGCTTTCGAGGCTATGTCCTCATTAGTGTTGACAACCGCCTACACAATTGCGCTTCTACGTCACAAACCATGGACCGCCTTTACATCGACAACAAAGATGGGAAGCGCGGAACCTCAAACTCCTACTTCTTTACCTACTTCACTCCCACCACTACTTCTTCCGATCACCACCAATCCACATCAACAACGACCGGCCGACAACAACATGGAGCATCTCCTTCTACAAATTAAGGTGGCACCTTAGAGCAAAGAGCTCCTAGGTCGTAATTTGGCACAAGGACATGCCGAGTGGTAAAGAGGGAATATTGTAACATGTTCAACACGGTTTGCAATCCTCGGCGAATAAACGGGCCAACAAGGGACCAAGCCGGAGGGCCAAGGCACCTAGTGCAGCTGCCCTAACCTAAGCGCCATGGTTGTTGCCACCGCCGTGAAGCGCCGTCATCATCTAGTTTCCATATCGGGCTTTAGTAGATTAGGAAAGAGTTTAACTAGATAAGAGATTGTGTCGATGTTTGTTAGGAAAGGATAATCCAAATCCGATAAGGATCTTTAAGGTTCCTTAGGAGTCAAGTCTCATTTGACTATAAATACAAGTGACATATAGCCATTTCACATCAAGAAAGAAATAATCGAAAGGTTTATCCATCTCTCCTCTCTTCTCTCTATGCCTCTCTCTCTCTATCTCTCCTCCTCCTCTCCTCTCTCTCTCACGCACACGCCGTCGTCGTCAGCCGCCGTTGCCCTACCATCACCACCTCCTACGCCCTAGCCGCCACTCGGCTTTCTAGTACCCTTAGAGATACACCGCCCCGTGCCCCCCCCAACAAACCCTCTAACAACTACATATTGTAATCTCGTTTTGAATCACTAGGCATCATTTTAAAATGAACTGGGGCAATCAAATTTTGAATACTTTGACCATTGTTTTAAAATTAATTTCTAATATCTTAATGCTAGAGGGATACCTCGCGTTTTCTTTTTAGAACTTTCTTTGAAATAAAATTGTTGTATAGGTTTGAGTTGGTCTAATTAACATGTTATATTTCATGAAACTGGACGAAGGTAATATATGATAGAATCCAAAAAATAATAATATAATATTCGGTAAAATCATAAGATGATAGAGTGGCAAAATAAATAGCATTATATGGATATCTTATATATTTGATATTCCATAAACTTAAAAGAATTAATGCGCTTTTAGCGAGGAATGACTTTGATATCTTGTATGAACTATGAAGAGATCAAAAACTAGTAGACGATGTGGTATTTATTGATGGTGATGGGGATAGCTTGTATGTTGAGATTAAAACTTAGTGGATTCAATGTCATAAGATATATACTATCCATAAATATATTATATATAATATAAATCATATAATAGAATATAGATACAAATTACCAATCGGAGGCCTCCAATTAGGCCTCAACATTAATCCTCGTTAGGCGATACCATCCTTCAAAAAGATTTATGGCTAGACAACTATGTGTAGTTGTTGCTATTTTTTGTTTTATTTTATGTTTCTTGAACTTTGTGTATGGGACACCGTTTCATTTTGTTATTGACAAAATTCCAGTAGGGGGCTTTGCCCCTCCTATTACATCAAAAAAATCCTTGTTTGGGTTGAAAACAAGACAATTAATTATTCATTCGTCTATAAAAAGAGGTTTAGACTTTACTCCCTTCGTCCCCTAATATAAAGTGTGCTCGTATTTCAAAATTCAAATTTTAATTTACTATCTTTGACTAACAATTAGCCTAATTATATCAAAAAAACTTGTATTACAAAAGTAGTTGTCACAAACCGCGATGGGGGGGCGGGGCGACACGAACTGGGCCGACCGCGCCGTGGTGATGGCGCGGCCCGGCTGCCCTAGGTAGCACGCGGGGTGGCGGGGCGTGTGTGCGGGCGAGGGCGGCGGCGGTTGAGGGCGGGAAGAAGGGAAAATATTTCTTTCTTGCTTGTCCCGAAGAGATTACGTCCTCCCTTGCTTATATAGCCCTCGCTATGGGACTTGTATCTCAAGCAATCTCTAAATGTTTCCTAATACATTGAATACCCTATACAAGCAACTCCTTATTCTTATCCTAATAAGAGACATCCTTTATAGATTGGAAATATACCTTTACACCAAAAGTCCTAAATTATCCTAACCGAACTCTTACTTTAATTACCGAAAAATCTGCGGAAGGGCGGCGGCGCGGGAGGGAGGGCGCGCCGCCAGGCCTGGGGGCACCTCTGCCGGCCGCGGTCCTAGGACCGGCCCCTGCGGGCCCCATTGCCTCGGTGTGACATCTCCCCACCCCTTCTCGACCGGGCGCGTCCTTGCGCTGGATAAAAAGTCTGTTTTGTTACACCGGGGGCAAGTTACTCGAGTACACGGCATGATGAGCTCGACCCTGGCGTCGGACCAATCTCCCATGCAGCGGCTTGGCGACAATCATGTTCTCCTCCAAGTACGAATCAGTCGCGAACTCCATGAAGTAGCGAAGGTTACCAATATAGTCGCGGGTAGATGTACTCGATGCACCGCACACCTGTGATCGCGGTTGTCTCTCGCGAGCGGCGGAGCGGCTCCCTTGGTAATTCCCGCTTCTAGGTGCTGATGGAGCATGTCGCGAGGGGCTCTCAAGAACATGAAGCGATCATGCCGGGGTGGTGTGATGAAGACGGGCATGAGGCACCCAGTTGTCACATCGCGGCATGTCGGTGGGGGAAGCGCAAGATTGAGCATCATACCATAAATGAAGGAGCCGATGTCGAACATGCGGGGAGAGAGCTGTTGTATCTCCTTGTCGTTGGCGGCGAGTTGATGTAGGCGTTGTCAACGCTGAAGAACTCCGGCGATCCATATTGTCGAGGAAGACGCGGTATCTTCTGCCAAAATGGTGGCGCCTTGGCCACACTCCGCCGAGCAGGATGGCCGTTGAGCCGCCGTCGTCGGGAGCGCGTAGGCGCCAGGGCGAGGTAGTTGGTCCGGTGAATCCTCCCCTTGAAGAAGAGCATCCAGCGGAGTCCGGTAGTAGCGATGAGAAGAAGGAGATTTTGGAAGGTAGAGGCGGCCGTTGAAGAGGAGGAAGCCGTCTTCCGGTGTCCAAGCTGGAGCCGGCGGTGCCGCGAGTGACGTCGAGGGCTATCCACCGCAAGTGGTGCTCCTCTAGTGTTGCTTGACATGGTCGGGACGAAGATGCCTAAAGATGTATTATAGAGGTCGAGGGGCCGCATGCCCCGGCGCTACGAGACGTGAGGCAAAGCCCCCGCGCCAGCGTGGAGGCTAGCTAGGCTGACCCTCGGCCTAGGCGCCTCCATGTCCACGTGTGGAGGTGATGCTTGCATGAATGTCCCGCCTACCTCATGCATGAAATCACGCCAGCTCGTTTCGTTCGGCGAAGTCCCCGGGTCACCTTCCCCTGCTTGCCAACCATGGCATGCTTAAGATGACATCGATATCGCCGCCGATGTGGAGGACACAGTGTCGAAGATGTCGGTGTCGATGCGTATTGGCATGTCGTTATGTCATTGCATGGCATGTCGGTGGGCGCCCGTGCGGTGGTGACTATCGCTTGCACCGGGTCGCGTGTGGATTCCAACGGTGGCCACCATGCGAGGATCTGCGAGTTGTCGTGGCTCAGGAGTCGACGATGATGCTGACACGGTGCCTGAAATTACTCTCGATGAGGTGAGAGAGTGGACACCACGTAACCGGGGGAGTTGGGATCCGTGTTGAGGACCCTCAGAGTTGACGTTGTCTTGTGGGGTGCGCCATCCTGTCGTGCCGTAGTCATTGAAGGCAGTGATGTCGAAGGTGCTTGCATTTGTGATAGTGTGAGAAGGGCTCATCGCGGTTGATGCACAATCCCGCCTTGCATCGCGTTTACGTCATCTTCGGGGTCGATCGCTGAGCGACCGGGTCGATGAAGTATCGCCGTCGGGCGTCGTGGTGGGCGGCGCCCTAGGAGCGCCGGGGTGGCGCCCTACCTCCCGTGCGGTCTTGTCTTGCCAGGATTGTGAGGATGGTGAGGCGTCACTGTGCCTGTTGGTACTTCTTAACATCACTACAACCAATAGGTGGAGTTAATCTCACCTAAGGTCATATGAGCCGGGAGGCACTCGGTGTTTCTTCATCTCATAGCTTTTACCATAGGCTAGGTTGTCATCCCCAAAGAGTAATGCTAGAAATGTTATATGTGCTACATGTGATTGTGCTGATTTGCGCCTTCTCTAAAACAAAATATCTATCATTAAATTATCCGCAAGCGCCGATAAAATAACATCGTCACATTTCACCGGGAGGGATCCAGTCTATCATTTATAATTCTACCACGAGAATAATATAAGGATGGTCGATACGATTATTAGCTAGCATGCTTATGAGAGATTCCGTCACTAACACTTTTTAGCAGGGGTAAGCCAATAATGATATGATAAGTGATAAACAAAGGCAAAGTTAACACACAGAGATGTAGGCATAGACTACTCACTACTCAAACAAACGTGGACTTATGTTAAGAGACGGAATTCTTATGTAGCATTAAATCTACTAAGTCAAACATCTATCCTAGGTCATATACCATCATATACAAAGATAACAACCATGAATCTATGCATCCTGAAGATTTATGAGAAGAACCAAGAACAAAACAAGATAATCCCCAAAACCATGTTCAACTAGTCTTATAACCGAGGGATGGATTACAAAGGACTCAACAGAATATCACACCCGATCTACCACACAACCCAGTTATAAGATGCATCCGTAGATAGATCATATCTAAGCACCATGCTTACATAAATTATTTCTATCACCTAACCCACTCGAGATTTGAATTAGGCGCCTCTGAATAGATACATGAAATCACAATTAATCATGACCATATCAAATATACTACTAGAATAAACCAAGAACATAGCAAACCAACACTTAATATTGAAATAGAATAAAGTCATGGATACAAGATAATACCGTAATGACTTGAAGATCGAGAATCCTGGGTTGGCAACACCCAGCTCTATTTGAATCTGACTTGCTAATCTAACTAGAGGAACTAGAACTAGACAAGTATCTACCCTAATCTCCGGTGGAGAAGCTCTCTTCTATACGCCCGACTTGAATGAATTGATAATGAGTTAGGGTTTCACCCCTAGGGTTAGGGGTCTTGTTATATAGCCCCCGTGCGATGAACCGTAGCCATTGGATCAAACCGACCTTGATTGATGGATAGGATTGCTCCTCATAGGCGGTTTGGAACCGAAAGCGTTCGGGTGTGTGATGTGGTGGAGCCAGCCGCGCGCCCTTAGCCCTCGACGCGCCGCCCTCTGCTCGCCGGTGGGTCCCAGATCTCTTACGTGGTTGTCTCGTGTCTTACGAATGTTCTACGTGGGTTTCAAGTTGAGATACGTCACGGATACGTCTTTGTGTCGTAAGGCTTCTAAACTCTTGGCTTTTCCTTTTTTATCCCCGAAAAATATATAATTCACCAAAACTTCGTGAAAATTGCCGGTATAAGCCCTATGTCTAAGTGGATATTCATTTTATGCCCTTATTTCATGTTTAGTTGACATATAAAAGTATTCAATAAGAGATGTCAACACGCCTCGCGGCGACATGGTTGTTTCCATGTTCTTGAGATTCTAGAGCTCAATGTTGGTCTTGACTCACCGAGCCCCGATGTGTAGATGTTGACATACTGGCGATCGTCGAGGTGCCCGGCTCGCGCCACGTGCACCAAGAATTGCTTTGTGTACTGGCCCATAGTCTTTGGTCTTAAGAGATGCCAACTCCCCTAGAGGATTGCGACGGCAAGCTGGGCCACCAAGCATTCATTGACATATTGGGCGAACATGCCCAATCTGTCACGGTAAACGCATGTACCACTCCGCTGTGCTCCTCCCGTGAGATGGTAAGATGCATACCAAACTTGCTCTGTGGTTTGGCGTACTTGTCCCCGAAGAATTGCTCACGGTGGTTGATCCAGTGGAAGAGGATCCCTCCTTGACATCGTGCGTCGGGAAGGACAACTTGTGCAGTGAAGAGCGAGTCCGGGAAGTGATCCGAGGGGGACTGGTGGGGCACGTGCGCCATGTCTTGGGGGCACGTCCCGGGGGCGGTGCTAGACCAAGCATGGCGACGGCATTGTCTCTAGCTCTACTAC
>JADLZK010004617.1:0-26257 GCA_015847255.1 Hyparrhenia diplandra | reverse complement strand
TAACGCCAACATTCAAGATTGCGCCCTTACATAACTTCGGATCATGCGGTCTCGGCGAAAATAACACAATGTTACAGGACACAACTCAACTTGGAGCATTACTAGGGTCTATGGGCCGCACCCAACCCCGATAAGATTGCCTTTATGCAAGAAATCTCAACTAAAGCAACACATGGAAGCTCATTGGCTCATGCTAGGAGACTTCAATTTAATATTGCGTGTCGAAGATAAAACACTACATGAAAAACAAACTAAGGGAACGCTTCCCTCCACTTTGTAGGGGCGCTAGCTTTGGAGCCGCCCATAAAGGGTCGGGGGAGCAAGCGGCCCGCCCCTATAGTGGCCACCGTAAGGGCGGCTCGTTACTGACCGCCCTTACGATTGGGGGAGCAATCGTAGGGGCGTTGTTAATGGTAGATAACGCCTAAAAATTAAGTATTTATTTTTTTTACTAAATCATGGATAAATAATATAAAAAAGATTATTTTTACTAATGAATTCCACAAGTTTTGTTGCACACTTAGTTTTGTAGGTGAACTCCAGAAAACAGCAGGTTTCATGGAATAAAAATATCTTAATTGATGATTTAGAGTACACCATTATGGCGAAGAGCTGCCGAGACGATCAAAAAACGACATATTGTTTGCTATATTTCGAGCTCGAAATAAGAAGATATTAATTTCACAAATAATGAAAGACTAAGAGCCGGTGGATTAATTGGGCCCAAAATCGAATTTGGCCCGTGAAGACATATTTTTATATTATAATGAGATATGGTGAAAGGTTTAGTACCATATTACTTACTAAAGGTGAAGGGAGATTAGGAGACCCTTATATATAGAACCCTAGACCGATAGAATTAATTAATTATTATAATTCATATCTCATTGATTAGAGAGGGATCCCAATGTAAGGAACTCTCTCTCTTCAATGTAGATTTAGGATTAGACTCTCCAATGTAATAGATTAGATCTAGTTGAGAGTTAGGGAGAGCGGAGCTACGCCCTGCTCGAGAGTCTTCAAAGTTATGGTATGTCTTTTTATCTTTACTTTACAAGACTTATGCTTTAATATATTTATCTTCTCTATTTACTTTTATGCCTTTCATTTATATATATGGTTAGTATAGTTGTTATGCTTTTGCATGGGATCTCCGTCAAGATCGAAAGTGCTCTAGTTATAGACATAATTAGAGTAATAATTAATAGTGTTGACATGGTGTCTGACTAGAGGTTACCTGTGATTGCACCCCAATCCCACGGATAGTTTGTGGTAGCCCCAGGTGGTGACGGCCCTGATGGCCTAATGATTATACCACGCTCGAAAGTTGGTGTTTGTAGGGCTTTTGTCGAGCTTCCTAGCCCCTTCTCATCCCTTTACGTGGCTAGTGTTCCGATGTCCCAAAGTGTTTTAGTATGATTACTATATCCATCCATACTTCGCTACCTTTAGAACCAAAGTAATAGAGAAGTAGTTAGGAACCTTTGTCTCTCCCATTGTCCTCTTGATTAGCTAATCTATTCATTTATCATATTATTCTTTTAGGTATGTTAATTTATTTTTTATTATCCATAGCTTTATTTATCATTTATCACTTACCCCTATTTAGTCTAGTTAGTTTGCTAAGTTAGCACATACATGATTGTGAGTTATTAGAATTTTTTACCATTAGCTTCCCTCAGGATACGATAAACTAGGATACTCCCCTAGGAAAAAGCTATGATGGTGTTCTCGTGTGCTTATGAATCCTTCATATTCTTTTAGCAGCTTAACAAACATCAACAAGCTTTTTACGCCGTTGCGGGGAAGCATTCATAGCTTTATTTATCATTTATCACTTACCCCTATTTAGTCTAGTTGGTTTGCTAAGTTAGCGATACATGATTGTGAGTTATTAGAATTCTTTACCATTAGCTTCCCTATAGATACGATAAACTAGGATACTCCCCTAAAAAAAAGCTATGATGGTGTTCGTGTGCTTGCGAGAATCCTTCATATTCTTTTAGCGCTTAACAAACATAAACAAGCTTTTTGGCGCCGTTGCGGGGAAGCATTCGGCGTAAAAGATTTTAATAATGATCTTGATGTCTCAGAATTTTAGTATATCACTAGCTTTAGTAGGATTACATTTGTTACCGCGTTGAGTTGAGGAATAGACAGGACACAAGATGCCGCTATGCGACTTTTCGATGAACTTCCACAAAGAAGAAGAAACGTTGAAGAACTCGAGGATTGAAGAAGAAGTTGTCGCCACAAGAATTCAATGCACACATCTCAAGTGAGGTACATAGAAGCCGCACATCATGGTAAGTATGATCAATAAAGGTGAGAAAGTCCTCGCTCATGGACTTTAAATTTATTGAGTAGTTATCATTTAATTTCTTGTATTATATTGCATATTTACTTTTATTATTTCATGCATTCCCTCCATTTAGTTTATGTTTTTTCTTAAACCATTGCATATTCAGTTCCTTGCATATATTCATGTCATTTGCATCTAAAACAAAAAAAAACTCTCTCACCATGATCATGCTCTTTTTATCTTCATTTGAGTAAATCTCTCATTTGTGCTTTCATGCTACCTTTGTTTATTATAGTATGCTTTGGTTTAGAAGTACTCGACATACTTCTATTGGCTTTTAAATTAAGCATGGTGCTTAGGTTAAATAGCCTTCCTTAATTAAATTAGATATGGAGTCTAGTTTGGTTGTTGAACTAAATATTGCTTAGTGAGACACTTGGATATTTTGTTGGACTAACCCATGCGTAAAAATTCTCAAATTCAATTCGGGTAAGTCAAGAGATGAACTCTTATAGGAGATGAAGCAAGATGTTTGATAAACTCCAATAACTTCACGCAATGAACAATATCTAAGGACATGGGAGTTACAACGCACTCTAAGGGATGATTCAACAAATCACACTTGACTTCGAAAGTGTCAAGTGATGGCAAGGTGCTAGCTTGGGGAGGAAGGCCGACTCAATAAGATATTCCCCGACGTGCCGCTCTTTCGCATGCTCCTATCACTACGACACACTTGGTTTACAATCCCTCTACTCATTATTATTGAATGCTTTCATAAATGCTATATAAAATATTAATTTTGGTTAATTCCTATTAAAACTTAATCTTTAATATTTAACCTATAGTTATTAAGAAGCTCTAGACAATTAAAGTTTAAAATATCCAACCGCTAATGCTTAATCAATTCCACAAGTCGTGTTGTCTATTTGAGTTTCACAGATTTAATGCATCGATGAGCCACGGCGAAAAAGGAGGCATTCGACCACTTGGTAGAGCATCAATTCAACTTATCACCATCATCATCAATGCTCCATCAAGGAAGGACGACATCACCTCCATTTGTTTACCCAATATCAGCACCTACACATCAACCTAGCTTGGGGGAGACCACCCCAAGTTAGCAAGATAAGTATCTCTCTATTATCCTTATTATTACTAGCTTATATTTTTGCTTGCTTTAAAAAGTCATAAAAAGATGCATAATGTTTTAAAATGAAATAAATGTTTGTCTTAGTTATATGCATGTTTTTAAGGTGCGGTTAATAAGTTTAGTGTTAGAATAAAAAGTTTGCTTTGGAAATGATGAATAGTTACTCCTGCTCTAATTCTTTTTTAGTACCTTAATTTTAATCTGAAATTCCACCGATGTTTTGGATATGTTTGTCCTGTTTTTTAAATTTGCTCTATACCGACTTGTGGGTAGCATACCCTTGATCTAAGTCCAGGGTAATTGGGGATATGATATAAGAGAGTCTGAGCTACTGTTTATCTCGTCCTTTTGTGAAACTATATCCGAGATTTATTTTTTGAAAAGTTAAAAATCTTTCATGATGAGCTCTTGTTTGGCAGTGTTAAATTTCTACCAAAGCCATATTTATGATATTTAGATTAGAAAAAACTTTCCAGCTTACATATGTTGTTTGTGTTGGAATGAGTAGTTCAAGCTTTGCTGATACCGTGAGAGTTCAGTTATGAAAAAGATATGTTTTATCAACCCACCTTCCACTTACATACATATGCATTGTTCCTACACTGGGATGATTGCAATACCATTCTTTTTTTTCATCTTTATCCACTTGCAAATGTTTCATTCCTACACTGGGAATAAACAATCCATAAAACTATAGGAAGCCCATGTTTATTTACTCCAAATATCTTTGTTGTTATCTCTCAAAAAGTTTATCGGTGGAAAGAGAGTTGGGTTGTTGCTAAAAAGAAAAAAAAAAGAAGAGAAGAGAGTAAAAAAGGACAAGTGTCCACAATAAAACAATGGGTATTTAGATGCCCCTCTTTGAAAGAAAAAAAAAAAAAGAAAAAAGAAAAAGAAAAGAAAAAGCAAAAAGTGTGCAGCCCAAAGTTCTCTCAAAAGTTTCCAAGTTTAAAAGAGATTTGTTCATATCTTTAGAGGAGTAAAAATATAATTAGTTTTAGCCACCAAATATACACATATCCATCATATTCTCTGCACATGCAATCTTTGTCTTGACTGGCTGAACTCTCTATGGATCCATTGATTGAACTGCAATATATCCTTTGCAGATATGCAATCTTATTTAAGAGTGCCACTCCTATGAGCTCCACATAAGCCATATTTAGAGAGAGTGAGTAAGAGAGAGATGAGAGAAGGCTTAATATACTCGGCCTTGTTCCACAAATACTACATATTCAAGAGAGAAGACATAACACTATTATTGCCTAGAGAGAGGATTCATAAATACCACATATTGAGAGATTGAGAGTGCCACTCAATTCAAGAGCTCTGAGTTTTATTTTGAAAATTTATGAAAACTCCAGAATATTAGTTGATCTAAGACTTGAGACACGGTGCTTGACTTGATTGTTCCGTCTTTCAATTACTCAAGACCCAAGTGAGAGTAAAAGCCCCATGGTTTAAGGTAATTTGGGTGAGTTTGAAGTCGGAATAATTTTATCCGATCCGAAGTAGAGTTTCTTTTTTGAAAGCATGTGTACTCTATAAGAATAAAAGTATCTTAGCAACTCCCCGATCCAAGTTTGTTTTTTAATAAATAGCTTTGCTAAGGGACTAGCAAAGGGTAAGCTTGGGGAGCTTGTTGATGGTAGATAACGCCTAAAATTAAGTATTTATTTTCCTACTAAATCATGGATAAATAATATAAAAGATTATTTTTACTAATGAATTCCAAGTTTTGTTGCACACTTAGTTTTGTAGGTAAACTCCAGAAAATAGCAGGTTTCACAGAATAAAAATATCTTAATTGATGATTTCAAAGTACACCATTGCGAAGAGCTCGCCGAGACGATCGAAACGGACATATTGTTTGCTATATTTCGAGCTCGGAATAAGAAGATATTAATTTCACAAATAATGAAAGACTAAGAGTCGGGATTAATTGGGCCCAAATCGAATTTGGCCCATGAAGACATATTTATATTATAATGAGATATGGTGAAAGGTTTAGTACCATATTACTTACTAAAGGTGAAGGAAGATTAGGGGACCCTTATATATAGAACCCTAGACCTATAGAATTAATTAATTATTATAATTCATATCTCATTGATTAGAGAGGGGTCCCAATGTAAGGAACTCTCTCTTCAATGTAGATCTAGGATTAGACTCTCCAATGTAATAGATTAGATCTAGTTGAGAGTTAGGGAGAGTGGACCTACGCCCGGGTTCTCGCCTTGAGTTATGGTATGTCTTTGTATCTTTACTTTACAAGAGTTATGCTTTAATATATTTATCTTCTCTATTTACTTTTATGCCTTTCATTTATATATGGTTAGTATAGTTGTTATGCTTTTGCATGAGATCTCCGCCGCATCGAAAGTGCTCTAGTTATAGACATAATTAGAGTAGTAATTAATAGTATAGACATGGTGTCTAGACTAGAGGTTACCCGAGATTGCACCCAATCCTTACCTGATAGTTTGTGGTAGCCCCGATGGTGACAAACCACGATGGCCGACGTATTCCACCACGCTCGGGTGGTGTTTGTAGGACTTTTGTCGAGCTTCCTAGCCTCCTTCTCATCCCTTTCTCGTGGCTAGTGTTCCAATGTCCCGAAGTGTTTTAGTATGATTACTATATCCATCCATACTTCGCTTACCTTAGAACCAAAGTAATAGAGAAGTAGTTAGAAACCTTTGTCTCTCCCGTTGTCCTCTTGATTAGCTAATCTATTTATTTATCATATTATTCTTTTAGGTATGTTATTTCATGTTTTATTATGCATAGCTTTATTTATCATTTATCACTTACCCCTATTTAGTCTAGTTTGTTTGCTAAGTTAGCGATACATGATTGTGAGTTATTAGAATTCTTTACCATTAGCTTCCCTCAGGGATACGATAAACAAGAATACTCCCTAGGAAAAAGCTATGATGGTGTTCTCAGGCGCTTGCGTAATCCTTCATATTCTTTTTAGCGCTTAACAAACATCAATAGGCAGTTTTGGATCACAAGCCGCCCCTTACAATTGGACCACCGTAGGGGCGCTAGTGATTGAGCCACCCCTACAAAGGATCGGTACCTATAAGTGGCTGCCCACTCTTCGTCCTCCCCGAGCCACTCTCTCCCACTCGCAAAAAAAGGCTTGGGAGGCCTTGGGCACCTCCCAAAAATTGCTCTAAGTGGGGAGGTTTTGAACTCAAATGCTTTGGTGGGGAGCTTGTTTAAGGTTTGAAAATGCTATTCCAACCGCTTAATCCAAGTTTTATTGGTTGGTTAGTGAGCAATTTAGAGTTTTGTTTTCTCTCTCTTCCTTGGAGCTTGAGCTTTGTGTGGACCAAATTGGAGCTTAGCTTTGATGCTATTAGTATAGATTAGGTAGAGACATGACCTTGCACCCTCAACTAGTCGATCTAGCTTGATTTTAGTGGTGATTACTTATAGTTTCATGTATGGAGAGAAAAAGCTTGTTCTAGATCTAGGGTTTCCTTTTTATTTTTTTTTTTTGTAGTTTTTGTTTCATAAAATTGGAATGGGGTTGGCATGAAAGGTTGTTGGTAAACAAATAGTTGTTGCTAATAATAATCTGTTGATAATAATGGTAGCTAATAATTGTGGCTAATAATTGTTCCTAACACAATTATTGCTAATAATAACTGTTGCTAATAATGGTATCTAATAATTGTGTTACTAATAATTATTTCATCTATGTTGCTAATATATATATTATTTTTGTAAATATTTTTGTATGTGGGTAATTCAATTTTTTTTTACAATTATTCTCATAATTACTTTATTTATTTATTTTTTAAGATGGAGGACAGGGGCTACTTGGATGTATGGTTTGCCAAGGTACTCGCCGTTATGTTGGTGAGGTGGACAAATTTATTATAGCCGCAGTTGAATCATGCAAAGATGTTGTCGGGGACTAATTGTTCGCTGATTTGTCCCCGCAAGGTTGCAAGAACCACATGGCAACTTATGATGAGGAAATCATCGATCACATCCGATTAGGGCGCAGGATTTGTTCTCGACTACACAAAGATGGATTCATCATGGTGAAGTCATGGTTGTTGATGACAACGATGATGATCAAGAAAACAATGTCGAAAGCCCAATACTTGTCCCAATTCTCGACGCCGCGTTTGAAGCACAAATGCAATATGAGTCGACCAATGAACAAGCATGTGGTTATGATGTTTGGTGGTGTTGACAATAAGGATGGTGATGTTGGTGGTGTCAACAATAATGATGGTGGAGCACATGAGGGGGTCGCAAAAACTTTGACAACTTAGAGGAAATGCTTCGGGCCATTGGACCGTAAAATACTACAATAGAAGAAGGGTCTAGAAAATCTAGAGAGGGTGAAAAAGCATCGAAGGAAACGTGTGTGGTGTTGAGAAGGGCTGTCCAACACACTAGACACCGCTCCATTTTGTGCTTGAGCTACTCATCCCGAAGGCTAAATATGGCCGGTCGGATCATAGCTTTTCGACCTTTTGCATCTTCGTCATCCGTGGGCCGCCACCGCCAAACTTAGTTCCCTCCAACACATACCATGCGAAGAAGGTTATACGTCCATTGACAATGGGTGTTGAAAAGATCCATGCATGCCCCAACCATTGTATCCTTTTTTCGTGAAATGTTCAAAGGTCTCGACAAATGTCCTCGCTGTGGGGCAAGTCAAGACAAGGACAACGACCTTTACAGTGGTGGAGAAGCCTCCACTCGGAACAAGAGGAATAAGAAGGGTTCCAAAAAGGCGGTACAAGAATCTCGACCTCAGAGGACACCCCATTAGGCAATGATGCAAAGAAGAGAAAAATTCCTGCCTTGGTAATGTGGTACCTGCCAGTGACCGACCACTTGAGGCGTATCTTCCGAACCCTAAGGAAGCCGCGCTCATGACATGGTGGGACGATGAGCGCAAGGTCAATGACGATGTGATTGCACACCTAGTCGATGGTAGTTAGTGGCGGGACTTGATACAAAGAACCCGCCGCTCAGCTCGGACCCAAGGAATGTACGGTTAAGCCTTGAGCACCGATGGAATGAATCCCTTCAATGAGAGGACGAGCGACCACAACACTTGGCCGTGATCTTGACCATGTACAACATCCCGACGTGGTTATGTCAGAAGAGAAAGTACCTTTTCCTCACTATTCTTGTTTCTAGCCCTCAGCAACCGGGCTTTGATATGGACGTGTTCCTCGAGCCTGTGATGGAAGATTTCGAGAGACTATGGAGGTCTGGGGAGCCGATGTATGATGCATTCTGAAAGGAGGCCTTCACATTAAGAGCAATAATATTTGTGACTATCAATGATCACCCCGCGCTGTATGCCTTGTCTGGTTAGTTCAAAGGCAAGATGGGATGCTTAGTCTGTCTGGATGATACAAAATTTGTGTTCCTAGATGGATCCAAGAAGGTTGTTTACATCAGGAATCGTCGCTTCTTAAAGGAAGGTCACAAGTACCGCAGCAAACTATACTTAAAGTACTTTGGCGACATCCCAGAGGATGAAGAACGGCCTCCGGAGAGACGTCATGATGGACAATATGTGTACAGATGGTAAAAAACATACGCGTTATCTATGGAAAGAAGAAAATGGATGGAACGCCTAGAGATAGAAGCACACCTCCTATCAAAGGCGTACCTTTTAAGAAAAAGTCAATCTTCTTTCAGTATCTTGAATATTGGCCACAATTGGAGGTCCCCCATGCCATTGATGCTATGCATGTGCAGAAGAATGTCTTTGAGAGTCTCATCGCTACCTTGATGGACACAACCAAGTCAAAGGATGGTCTCAAAGCACGGAGGGACATGGAGCAGCTACATGTGATGCCAGAGCTTCACCCGGTACTTGAGACAAAAACCGGAAAATACACTCTGCCCGCGGCTAGCTACAACCTAGACCTAGAAGAGAGGAGAGGTTTATGCACTTCTGTGAAGGGGATCAAAGTCCCGACTAGGTTTTTGGCAAACCCGAAGAAGCTAGTGTTGATGAAGGACCTATCATTTCCACACTGCAAGGCTCACGATTGTCATATGATGCTAACGGTGTTCCTACCAATCGCAATCGGGGCTGTCACCCGCATGTGCTACTTCTGGTCGAAGATCTCACAGAAGAAGATTAGCAAGACAGAGCTGAGTGACCTACATGATTTTGTGGTGGAGACCCAAAACCAGCTAGAAATGTGTTTACCTCCCGCTTTCTTCGACACAATGGTACATCTCATGATTCACATGGTTCATCGATACTGCATTGGGCCCTTGCTACTTGCATGAAATGTGGTCCTACGAGCGGTTCATGTCGGTTCTAAGCCGATACGTGCATAATCATGCATACCCAGAGGGCTCTATGATAGAGGGCTATAGTAGCGAAGAAGTCATCAAGTGCTGTCAAGAGTACCTAAAAATACAAAGAGGGATTGGTATTCCCGATTCTCGCTACAAGGGTAGGCTGGGCCGGGAAGGGCACAAATGGTAGAAAATGTTCATCGATAGTGAATACAAAGAAGTGGCAGGGAGCCTCGAAGTTGGCCCACGCCGCCGCTATTTAACGCCATGCGCCGGAACAATGAAGTTCCCAATGGACCTAAAGCAGCGTCTAGGCTCACTCACGTGGCGTCTGCAGCGTTATCCGCCTCCACGGGGCGCTTCCACACGCCACGCCGGCCGCCCTCCGCATCGGGGGCAAGGCACATGGGCACCCGCCTCCTGCCACCATGTGCCGCACCACGAGTCGCGCAGGGGATGACGTGGCGGTGGGATCGGGCGTCCGTGGAGGACCGCCAACATGGGAGCACGACGCGATGGGGAGTTTACGCCGCGCCTCGCATGCCACCTCTACCTGCGTCGGAACCGTGTCTAGCCGGCACCCTCAAGCCTCGGCGTGGAGGAGATGATCGCAGGCCTCACGCCGCGCCACCTCGCGCAACGCCCATCGCCTCATCCTCGCCCCGCTGCCACAAGCCCGCGGGCGCCCGCCGCCGCAGGACACGCCAAGAGGCTAGGAGACGCCGGATCCATACCGAGTCCATCGAATCTGAGCCTAGAAGATGCGAATCCGGTGCCCCTTAGGCCATCTCTCGCCAACGCCGGGTCCATGTCATTTGATTATTCAAATTTCGAGATGTGGGGAGGAGGGGAATAGAGGTCGAAGGGCGCGAACGCGCTACAGGCAGCCTTTGTTGGGTGCCACAGCTGGCCGCCGCCACCAGCCGGGAAGCGTGGCGGCGGTCGGAGAGGTGAGACAACCTCTGGCGAACCACAAGGGAGGCACCTGCAGTGGGGAGCATCCCTGCGGTGGCTGGGAGGACATGCACATTTGCGGGCCGCCTGCTTGGTCCGAGCCATCTGTAAACATTTTATGTCCCAGTGAGAACAAATTTTACAATTATTGGACAAATTTAATTATAAGAGGAGTGAATAATATAATGAATGATATGAGCAAATTTTAATTCATGATGCATGCACGTTCCATACGTCCTCACTACCTAAAACTAATAATTATAAATGTCTAGGCGGTGGCATACAAAACATGCTCTCATATATATGGAATTCTATACGTTCTACTCATTTGCGCTGTTAGTTGTACCTTGAGAAAATTCATTTCAGCCCAAAATCCCAATGAATGCAAGCGACGTAAAAATTCACGCACCTTTCGAACAAGGTGAAAATTCTGATTACTGGCACCCATTCCCAGGTGCACACTACCCAACAAGTCACCAGAAGACGACACCCTCACATGGGGTACCTTCATATAAACATGTATATAATTCAGCACCAATAAGCACTCCCCTAGATCGGCATTGCATCCGATCATGCTCTCACAACTCATACTTACCATGGCGTAGAGGCAAAATTGATCCATACATAACTATTCAAGTGAATGGCCCCCATACATATCCGCCGTGTATGAGCGCGACAAACAGAAAATATGATGCAATAAACCCCAAGTTAGTACTTATATAAGCCACCTAATAATCCTTAACTGGGCATAGAAGATATGACCGGTCCATGGAACATATTAATAAGTTGAAAACCACACTCTTTTCAAACCCTAAACATTTGTAAGTGGCTATAAGTTTACAATTACTTTTGTAAAACAAAAATCCTTTTGTTTTATAATACTTATGAACAGTAACACATTGAACCATGCTCTGATGTCAGCTGTAACAGAACCGTCCAGCTAATATAAACCCAAGGTACTAAATAAGCCGCCGTGGCAACTCAATTAGCACACATTGTGCCCATATTAATCCGTAGTCCTTGAAATTTCAAGGATTTCAAACATTTTAAATTACAGCCCAGATCGAAAACAAGTTCAATATACGCCATTAATAGGATTACATAGAGTTCGCACATAGTTGATTACATCAGAGTCATTATAGACACTACTGGAAACTTGAAATTCCCTGACCAACGTCAGGCAAAACTGGAATTACCCTGCCGAGCTAGCCCCGACAAGTATTTTTATTTTTCCCGACGGTAAGTGTTCCGTAAGAAATTTCATGGTGATATTTTTATTTTTACGACAATACGCATATTTTCATGATGATATTTTTGTTTTCCCTGAACGGTAGTACAATCGTAAGGGAGTTTCCAGTAGTGAGAGTTATTACAATACCAAGTTAAATTCCAAATAGCCAAAGCAAATTAGGTTTAGGTTCACAAACGCACACATAGTTTGAAACATAGTGCTAGGCCCTTCATCAAGTCTAGCAAAAGCATAGGGAAACGATAATATGGAATGATCGTGTCCACGATCTACTCATCACCCAGAGCAGGGTAGAAGCAAGTCTGGCAATAGCCATAACCATGATCTGCAACAATATGGGAAATAAAACCCCGAGTGTACGAGAATGTACTCAGCTAGACTTACCCGTCATAAACTAAAATAAAGTGACACCAAGGAGCATGCAAGGCTCGAAAGTGATTCAGCGAGAAAACAATCGATCCACATATACTCATGAAAAAAAAAAACTGAAGAAGTGCGTATGCAATCACGGCAGCATGCATTAGCAACGCGCACCCTTATACTTGTAGTACCATCCTAGCCGCACGTGGTGCCTATAGTTAGGGCGTCTCCACTAACCAGAGGCAGGAAGTGAGGAAAGTTTAATTTTACTGGAACCTTCCTCGGTCCACCCGCGCGCTGGGATGCAAATAAAGGCACTATGCTTTGGTCTCCAACAGCAAATTGCAATCATGAATGAGCTCCGGCCAGGGATTGCTGCTAGCTTTCTATCGACGTCTCTGCAAATTCTGCCGTCATCAGTGACACAAATCCAGTGTCAGGCCGGGTTGAACAAAATATTATGGTCACCACGCTACCACACAATTATTATTAGTACTAACTAATAATGCGGATAGATATTCATTATTCTTTGGTCTCTTGCCGAGGGAATTGTTGAATCATATCCTGTTCATATGAACCACGCAGAGTCGCAGAGCCAAGCTGTACGATCGCCACAACAGCCTTATCGTATATATGCGTGATCCAATGCTTATCTCAACCAGCATGTGTATGATGTATCCACAGCAACTAGCAACAATGGGTGCATCCACACTGGCCAAGTTGACATTCTTGAGGTGACAGATGATATACCAAACGAGATTACTCTCTTCTCCCATATTCGAAATCTGCATCATCAGTGCATGGGTCATATGTTTCATAATAATATTCTTTTAGCACAATTGATGTTGGAATCTTTATGCGTAATAATGAATTTCAAGATATGTGTGAACCGAATGAAATGAGCACATGCATGGTCGCACGTGCAGCTGAATGGTTGACCATATCACTGGGAATTACTAAGCAACCCATTGCAAACTGTGATGTGAATGACTAACATGAGACTAAATCAAAACATGCAATTCTTCTCTGAAAATACAATTAAACTTCTGCGCTCCATCCAATCAGTTAGTGGATCCAGGATTTTACCGAAGGGTATGCCATGCCAAAATTTTCACATGCATTGCGGTAAAAATCCATTTACCAACTCGGTAGATAATTGTAAAGATGTACAACTCAATTTGGTATATAAGCAATAAAAATATGACAAGTGTTCAATCTAAAGATGAATTTTATAGATTAAGTTGTAAAATTGCATGAACTACAATAAAAACATATCGAACATATATGAATGTGCAAAGTAAAGGAAAAAATATTTGAATGGGATTACGGGATGAAAAAGTATATGCTAATTTTGGTTGCAGGGTACCCAACTGGTTGGTGTCAACTGAGAGCAAGGACCGGTAGTCAAGGACTAACGATGGACAGAGGACGGTGTAGATCAGTACTAGATGGAGAAGCTTGTGAGTCACTGCGACATGGAGCTTGTGAAGATGGACATGCTCAAGCACGAAGAGAACTTCAGACAGCAGGTACCACACCACTGGAACGCAAGACACCTGAATTCAAGGAAAATCTAGCATTCTTTTTTTTTTTTCAAAATCATGCATTGCATGTGCTTCATTAAGAGAGGTGGGAGTAGTTTTTGTTACAACCTGCAAGCGTTCTAATGGCGAGATGCCATAGAACCGCCAGGCACAAACACAAATCGCCGGCTCGACGGCGCTGCTACAAAGGTTGTACTAACTGATTAACAATTGTACATCTTGTAGATTACAGTATTAGAGGCAGCTGGAGTTTCTAGTTGATCTTCTAAACATATGAAGGTTCACTTCCACAGAATTCAATGGGGCAGCATGAATTGCTGAAAGGCCGTTCTGTGAGGGACTTTTTTGGTTTTAGAGAAAAAAAAAAAAGTTTAGTAACGGTAGTAATCGGATCCAAAAAAAATTCAGTACTGGAAATATTTCAGAGCAACATTAGTATCAGATAAGAACCTTTCTGTTGCTTTTGTATTGTTCTTATGTCATTCTATTGCTTTCATGACAATACTTTTTATCAATAGGATGTATGTGATTGCTAAATTGGTCTATTTTTTGTGCTTAGGGTTTTGGAAAAGATTCTGACCAACACATGGTCAAAGTTTGGAATGATCAATACAATTTGACTGACAAATATATTGATGGCTGGCTGCCTTCAGGTATTCTAATTTGAAGTGGTTTTCTTTAATTAATTTTATTTAGTTTTGATATTGACAATAGGCAGATTTCATCTCCAAAATGTTGTGCTTTTGACTTTCTAATTAGAGTTAGTGGAGAAAAGTATTGAGTCTTTAACTTTTGGATGATGAAACTAAATATGAGCTATTAGCTAAGCTATAAGAGCTTTCAACCCAGGACAATCTTCAAAAGGTATGACATAATAATATAGTAATATGTGTCCAGCTTACTGGAGGTTGTTGCTTCCATTAGCAAACTGAAGAATTTATCCATTGGACGGCGGTGATCCTGTCGCCGCCGCGCAACGCCCTGACTGGGCGTACGCTGGCGATAGCGGCTCCGTCGTGCTTCGAGACGGCAAGATCGCGTGTTCCTGTCGACGCCGCAGCGGCACCTGTCCCACCACGCGAGCCAAGATTCGCTTCGCCAAAACCGACGCCCCGGCGGAAACAGCATCTCTTCATCTCTAGGGACCCCACGTTTCAGCTCAGCGCCAGCAAGGCTGCAAACAGCGACAGGCCCGCTGGATGCCAGGATGGGGCAGTTCGTGCTGAGGTCCGGGCGGCGTCGTGGTGGTCGGCACGGACGGGCTGTTCGACAACATTCTCGAGGAGCACCTGGAGGTCGCCGTGCAGATGGGCACCAAGTTGGGCTTCTCTCCTAAGATCATGGCGGACATCATCGCCGCGCCGCTACGAGAGGTCAAAACAAACATGGTCAAGGCGATTAATTTTTCTAGCGCGGGGAAGTCGGACGACATTACCGTTCTAGTAGCGTTCATCGTTCAATCCGATTTGTGATGTAAACGCTCAATTGCTGGCCTGCTGGGGACCTGGGGTTCATTATCAGAGTTGAGTATGCATGACTATCAGGGGTTAATTATCAGAATTTAGTATGCATGGCTATGAGGGGTGTCCCACTTTCTTACTGCAATTTTACCAACCTATCCAGCTAGACGTCCAGTTTGGTCGCCATTCTAAAATTTTTGCTGTACATTTTCCAGAAAAACAAAAAAAGAGAGAGACCACTATGGCTCTTATTTTTTTTTCATACACTATGGCTCTTATTGGGTACCATTGTGCATAGATATGTAATTGGGTAGCTAACTTGGGAATGTGTGCAGGCTCTCACCTCTGGTTCCTTGTAGTTTGCCAAAATTTACGTTCTGATATGTATGTCTATCATGCAAACGTTTTGCAACTTGCCAATATTTATACTTTCTTTTCTATGTCACTAGGTTTCAAGAATGCAATTGTTGGATGAGTTTCAGATAATTTGCCGGAACTACCGACCTTGATGTTTTGTGTAGTAGTGGCTCCATAACAATGACTTGTGTGACAGTGGATTACATTCCCCATCCGTCAATTGTTTATGGGTAGTAATTTATCAGATCAAAAATTGTTCGACAGGAATTATAATTTGCATCATATCTCCTACTTTTAATGGTCAATTTTGGTTGTGCTCGAGCAGCAACTTTAACATGGATGTGAACAACCAAACTGTCTATGGTTCATTAGCTCAGAGCATGGAGCTTTGACTGGAGTCGCACGCACGAGGAGGGGAATCCTCGGACTACTGCAAAAACAAGGATTTGTTGTGGTGATGGCCTTGATCGCAGACATATCATTCTTAACTACTGCTCGCTCTTGGCATTGTTTTTGCTAGGACTTCTTTACCAGCATATTCAAATCGCTGCCAAAATCTACACTAACGAAAACGGCTTCTAAAACCGAAAAACTATCCTAAAAACGGGAAGCCAAAGCTGCATAAACATGGCTCCACAGTTTTTGGAGAAGTCCAAGCCCTACAAAAGAAGGTCTAAAACATGACGTCAATAAATCTACCGTTGATATTAAGAGGAGAAGGTTTCTTCGTCCTTTGTTACTCCTCCATAGGATGAGGACCGACAAACCAATCGTTGTATCAATAGAAAAGTTAATTCAAAAAAATCAATGCTAATTAATTATTTTTTTAATTGGGTTGGTCTGGCTCCATTATTAGTATAAAAAGGTAGAGGTAATATGTCTCAATTCACTTTGATTTCCACTTCATTTTGATATTTATTTCATTGGATTGCTTGGTCATCCATGCATGCAGAAATTAATTGAAAACAGATCAATATCTGTATTTTTCCATTTTAATTTCACGATCCATTTTATTTGCAGCCTGTTAGGCAAAAAAATAAATTGTAATTAACAGCTGATTCTAATCGTGTCGGGCGGAGCAACTATATAAATTGGAGGGAGACGCAGCTGCTTTCCACAGTCATTTTTACAGCCAGCATACTAGTACACAGATTACACTTGTGCTTATACTACCATATCCTATCCTAGAGCCAATAGAAGACAAAAAAAACATGGCAGCTTCCATCCTGCAAGCCGTCTCGTCCACATTAACCAAGTCGGCGAACTTGACCGGCGACGACGACGATGCGGCCAAAACAGCCTATGATGTCCTGGAGCAGAACAACTTGCCAAGGGGGTCTACTACCACTAGGTGTGAAGTCGTACGTGCTCCAACCCGGTGGTGCTTTTCAGGTGACACTGCCAGGCGAATGCAACTTTTTGTCACCGTCGCTGGAAAGCAATTCAAGCTCCGGTTTGAGAGCAGCGTCAACGGCATTATCAAGTCCGATCCATCAGCCGTGTGTCCGGCTTGAGAGTTCAGGTGGAGTTTGCGTGGCTCGAGATCAACCAGGTCACCCGTGCTGGTGACCAGCTCAACATTCTGCTAGAGAAGTCCACCCATTCATTCCCCTGTCAGCGCCTTCGCCCAGAGCGCACGATGCAGCTGAGACAACGACGATCTATTCATAAACCTACAGTGCCTGTTGGTTTCTAATTATGCTTAGTAGTTCAGTACATTGTCAAATGTTTGTATTCCGCATATGATTGGCATTTTTTTTGAAGACAATAATATATATTCAGTCTTAATGGTGTCTTCATGTTGGTTCAGTTTTGCTTTGTCTATCTGTAGATAGATAGGTACATTAGCATAGCATGGGCAGAATCCACACGTGATCACCGGCGTAGAGCCTCTGCATCTGATCGACTTGCCATTCAGATTTTGCTGGCTGAGCCTATTTTGAACGTAAACTTGCTTGCACCTGAATTTGGCTCCAAAATAGGGACAATTTTAGAGTCGGGTCTCTTAAAAAGCCCACCTTAGGAATTATGCATTTAGCCCAACAAAGCCCATAACCATTAATTCTTTTCAGGATGATATATGTAACAGGAGCCTCCTATTTCTCTAATCCACTTTCGGTGGTGGCGCCAAAGCGCTATGAACAGCTCCACCAGCAGTGGTGCCTTCCACTACCTTCAACTCTAAATCCATGAATCTCTATCCTCCACCACTCTATATCCAAAGTGGAAGGAGGCCATGACGCGCGACGACAAGACACCCCACCATCTCTAACTCCAGATCCGGTGCCCTCCACTTTTGCTCCAATCTAGATGCCCCTTACCATCTCCCCTTCTACTTCATTGATCCTCTCGATTGTTGGTGCATGAGGATCGTGGCTCACTCCTTCGCCAAGCGGCGGCTGCCACACCAGCTCTCGGATTCAGCACCCTCTACCCTCCTCCACTCCACATCTAGTAGTGGGAGACCATGCCGTGAGGATGCCCTGCACCACCTATTGCTCTAGATTTGGCATCCTCAAGCCTGCTCCATTAGATCCGTGGCGGGAGCCCATGACCCGGCAATGAGGAGTGTGCAGGCCTAGCGGTGCAACATCGGGCTCGAGCTTCAAGAACTATAGACACGATGAGGAGGATGGTGCCAAGATCTAGGTGTGGATGTCGTTGATGGCACTACTACACAAATTCTTTTTTGCAAGATACTTCCATTAATTTTTTTCCAAGACGCATAAGAATGTAAACCGCCTCGGTCAAGGCCTTGTATTAAATGAGGCGGCCATTTTTTATTAATCGAGGAGGTTACGACAATGGCCTCACAAAATCTATTAACAAAGGCAGGCACCCTTAAAATGCCGCATCTATTAACCCGAGGCGGTTGCCCTAATGCAACAGCCTCGGTTAACACTATAGGGCTCGCCTCGTAAGTAGTGACCCAAAAAGCCCATCTAAGGCTTGGTAATGGCTTCACGGTATATAAGAGAACCTTACAAACCCAAACCCCCACACCCACCCACCGCTCAACTGCAATATACCGACCAAATTCCACTGTAAGCGCCCCACCCCACCAACACGCGTCCGCAAGCGCCCTCCACCGCTACTACTTCTCCCCTTTCCTACCACTCCCACTCCTTCTCCCTCCCACCCGAGAAGATCGAGATCGGTGGCATGGCGCGGCGTTGTGGCCTCGACCCTCCTCCACGACGGGCCGCTACCTCCTCATGGTCGTGGACTTCCCGAAGCGCCCCACTCCTTCCACACTAGCAATGAGGGGGACACAACAAGTTGGAGGCCATGAGGTGGAGACATTGCATCCAATGAGGAGCTGCGAGGTGGAGGCGCGGCGGATCCATTGGGGGAGCAGCGGGTGGAGGTGGCTGTCGTGGATCCAAAGAGGGAGGGCACCTCCGGGGTCGTCGCCCTCTTTCCATCCGACGGTGGAGCAACAGATTCAGGTCCCAGAGCGGCCAGATCAGGTGGCGGCGCCCTTCGGCGGTGTGGCGGCGCTCCCCCCGGCATGGCAGCCGATGGAAGGAGTGGTGGCAGGGGGTCTGCACCCCGGTGGCGATGACACCACATAGGGGTAATAGAGCCAGGCCTAGATCTAGGCCTTGTTATGGCTAGTTACAGGCTTTTCCTTTTTTATTAATTTTTTATTTGATGGGCATCAAAAGTTTCAGAAAATACCCCCATTTTCTGTGATCTTGCCTTTGCGATGCCTACCTTGGTTAATACTTTTTTTTCTCCTCGCAAAATATTTTCTGTAACAGTCTAGGCACAACAGACCCAGGGAAGGCTAGGGCGCAGACTAGTCCTTGGGTCTTTTATTAATTTTCACATATGGGCATTGTGTCAGCCTACAAAAGCATTGATTTTCATAGATAGGCACGATGTACGCGTGCTCAAATGACGATTAACGTAGACCACCGATCAGAGACTGACACGATGCCCACCTCCAGAAACGGATTTTGACCTCTTGGGTTAAGTTTTGTGTAGTAGTGGCTCCATAACAATGACTTGCATGATGGCGGATTACATCTCCATCCATCAATTGTTTATGGGTTGTAATCAATCAGATAAAAAATTGTTCGACAAGACTTATAATTTGCATCATATCTCCTTTTAGGTGCCAATTTTTGTCGGGCTCGAGGCGCAACTTTTACATGTGAACATCCAAACCGTCAATGGTTCATTAGCTCGGAGCGTGGAGCTTCATGAATCAAGGTGACTGGAGTCGCATGCACGAGGAGGGGAATCCTTGGACTACTGTAAAACAAGGAATTGTTGTGGTGATGGACTTGATCGCAGACATATATTTCTTGGCTAATGCTCACTCTCTCGGCATGGTTTTTCTTAGACTTCTCTACCAGCATATTCAAATCACTGCCAAATCTACACTAATGAGAACATACGGCTTCTAAAAACCCAAAACTAACCTAAAAACAGGGAAGCCAAAGCTGCATAAACATGGCTCCACGGTATTTGGAGAAGTCCCAGCCCTACAAAAGAAGGCCTAAAACATGACGTCCATAAATCTACCGTTGATATTAAGATAAATCTACTGTTGATATTAAGAGGAGAAGGTTTCTTCGTCCTTTGTTACTCTCACATAGGATCAGGACCGACAAACAAGCGTGTTAAAAGCACGGGATGGATTTTGATTCATAAAAAAATTGGAATATTTGAAGTGTTTTCGTGTTGCCATTCTCTCCCATGCTGGAACAAGTTCAGGAGGGTGTTCAAATATGATACGGTCATATGGAGTCTGAACCCAAAAAGAACCGGAACACCTGGTTATTGATAAATTGGAATATAGAGCCAGGGCAGAGTTGTCCTCGGGTTTTATTTTAAGAATTTTCACATATGGATGTTGTGTCGGCTTACAAAAACGTTTTATTTTCATAGATGGGCATGATGTCCGCGTGCTCAAATGACGATTAACGCAGACCACTGATCAAAGGCAGACACGATGCCTGCCACGAGAAATGGATTTTGACCGCTTGGGTTAAGTTTTGTGTAGTAGTGGCTCCATAACAATGACTTGCGTGATGGCGGATTACATTCGCCATCCGTCAATTGTTTGTGGGTTGTAATTCATCAGATCAAAAAATTGTTCGACAGGATTTATAATTTGCATCATATCTCCTACTTTTAGTGGTCAATATTCTGCCATAAAAATCAGTATTTTTTTATCAAATTCAATCATTGTATCAACAGAAAAGTTAATTCAAAAAAACCAATGCTAATTAATTATTTTTAATTGGGTTAGTCTGGCTCTATTATTAGTATAAAAAAGGTAGAGGTAATATGTCTCGATCCACTTTTGATTTCCACTTCATTTTGATATTTATTTAATTGGATTGCTTGGTCATCCATGCATGCAGAAATTAATTGAAAACAGAATATTTGGACTAATTCCATTTTAATTTCGCGTCGTTTTAATGGCTGGCTGTTATGCAAAAATTAAATTGTAATTAACAGCTGATTCTAATAGTGTCGGGTGGAGCGACTATATAAATTGGAGAGAGACGCAGCTGCTTTCCACAGTCATTTTTACAGCCACCATACTAGTAGACAGATTACACTTTTGCTTATACTACCATACCCATAAGCCTAGAAGCATGGGCGGATCCACAGGGTGGTCTGGGTGGTCCACCCACCACCCCCACGTGGCCCTGCATGTCATGCATATAGGATATAAATAGAAAATACAATAAAGAGCCTACATGTCATGCATATAGGATATAAATAGAAAATGCAAAAAGAAGAAAAGAAGCTGAATACTCCCCGCCTCCGGGGACTCTCAGGTTCCAATGATTCATTCACAAACGCGTCGCGGCGGCACATTATGTCTTGGCGTGTGGCAACTCACTCAAGGCAGAGTCGAACCGTCTACTCGAACTCCAGGGGCCGCGCGATCGTTCAGCGCCCGTCGCTCCAAAGCAGGGAAATCTCGTTTTGCGGCATCGCGCAGCTGCCATATCCGCCGTCGGGCGTCGCCCGCCCAGCGCCCAGTCCGCCGTGCGCCCGCGGCCCAGTCGAATTTTTTTATGGCGACCACCCTATGCTTAAAAGCTGGGTCCGCCACTGCCTAGAAGACACGAAAAAACACATAGCAGTTATGTGCCACCGCCAGGAGCTTGTCCTCGTTGGCGTTGCCCTCATGTCTGCTTCCATCCTGCAAGCCGTCTCCTCCACAGCAACCACCTCGGCCAACCTGACCGAGGACGACGATGCGGCCAAAACAGCCTATGATGTCCTGGAGCAGAACAACTTGCCAAGGGGTCTTCTACCACTCGGTGTGAAGTCTTACGTGCTACACGCTGGTGGCGCTTTTCAGGTGACGCTCCCCGGCGAGTGTAACTTTTTGTCACGGTTACTGGAAAGCAATTCAAGTTCCGGTTTGAGAGCAGCGTCAACGGCATCATCAAGTCCGGGTCCATCAGCCGTGTGTCTGGCGTGAGTGTTCAGGTGGAGTTTGCGTGGCTCGGGATCAACCAGGTCACCCGTGCCGGTGACAACCTCAACATTCAGCTAGAGAAGTCTACCCAGTCGTTCCCTGTTAGCGCCTTTGGCCAGAGCGCACGATGCAGCTGACGCAACCACGACCTTTTCAATTCACAAACCTGCTACAACGCCCGTCGATTTCTAATTATGCTTAGTAGTTCAGTACATTGTCAAATATTTGTATTCCGCATATGCTTGGCATTTTTGAAGACAATAATATATAATTTGATTCAGTCTTAATAGTGTCTTCATGTTGGTTCAGTTTTCCTTTGTCTATCTGTAGATAGATATATAGGTACATTAGCATAGCATGGGCAGAATCCACACGTGATCACCGGCGTAGAGCCTCTGCATCTGATCGACTTGCCATTCAGATTTTGCTGGTTGAGCCTATTTTGAATGTAAACTTGTATGCACGGGCACCTAATTTGAGAAAAAAATTGGCTTCGATGTAGTTTTATCAGTTTATTTTTAGGGTAACCGTGCACATAAGAGGGCGGATCCCAAAGTGGAGATGTTAATGGGGAATATATTATACTATTATTAAGTTCAAAAACATCGCGAACGAATATAAATGGCATCAGGGGTTCCTTCTTTCCCATCCCTGTACCCGTCGACGTATTAATCACCACTGAGACTCCACGTCACCGCGTAATATATATAGACAAAAATAAATAAAATAATAAGGCCATCAACTCATAATCAGAACATATCAACTTATAGACTTGTCTCCACAAATACAAACTTTATTTAAGAAAATAATAGATCCATATACAAAGATTTTTATTTATTAAAATATCTATCCACACACAAAATTGCATAGCCACAGGAGTGTGAGTGCTTCGTGGGGCAGGTACGGAGGAATGGGGACAGGACATGGTTACACATCCTTCGTCCATGATAAATCCAACAAGGTCTATTTTCGTGTCTAGTTGAATCCCCATAGGGACTAAAGTGGCCATTTTGCTGAGGAATTCCCTGTTTGGATTCCAGGAACAATGCACCATTGGCTTAAAGCCACGACATGCCTACGGATGGAACACAAAGTTTCTAGTCTAGCCAATTTGTATTGCTCACTACTACAAAAATGATTTCGAGACACGGCCAAAACATTAATGAAGGCTGTCACAAAATGCAAATGTCACCTAAATACTGAAGCATTTTCTCTCGGGCAAGTATTTGTTTACGGAGGCGCCACAGTCACCAGCCTTCTAAAATGGATTCGGGGAGACCAGCCTTTTTAAGACATCCGGCTCCAAAATAGGGACAATTTTTGAGTCGAGTCTCTCTTCAAAAGCACGCCTTTAGGAAGTATGCATTGAGCCCAACAAAGCCCATATCCATTAATTCTTTTAGGCTGATATATGTAACAGGAGCCCCCCTATTTCTCTAATCCCCTGGGTGGTGGCGCAAAGCGCCATGAACGGCTCCATCGGCGATGGTGCCTTTGTTGATGGTAGTTATTGACCACTTTTATATATGTTTTAAACCATCAACTAAGGATTAATGCTAGATAAATATTATTATTACTAATGAATTCCACGAGTTTTGGTGCATACACATTTTTGTGGGAAGAATCCAAAAACCCCTAAAAAGCCGAAAAGAGAAAAAATTGAGAAACGGAAGAAAAGGACCAAATCCAGGGCATTGGTATAAATTCCGTGGGTTCAAATGACGAAAGAATGAAGCTCGAAGAAGCCGGAGGCCAGATCCCACGTGGGCGGCCGGCGGCACGGGTGGCGCCGCCGGGCACCCCCGGGGTGGAACCACGTGTCCAAATTACGGAACCTTCCTACAACCGACCTATGGAGTTGATCTAGTCCATCCAATCAAGTCGGTTTGATCCAAGGGCTGAGATTCATCCTATGGGGCTATAAAGAAGGGGCAGGGCTACCCACGAAACCCTAATTCATTAGCTAATTCATTAGCTATCTCATCTCATTGATTAGAGAGGGATCCCAATGTGAGGAACTCTCTCTCTTTAATGTAGATCTAGGGTTAGACTCTTCAATGTAATAGATTAGATCTAGTTGAGAGTTAGGGAGAGCGGAGTACGTGTTCTCGATTCCGAAGAGTCTTCTTTGTATATGGTATGTCTTTGTATCTTCTCTACAAGACTTATACTTTAATATATTTATCTTCTCTATTTACTTTTATGCCTTTCATATTTTATGGTTAGTATAGTATTTATGCATTGCATGGGATATTTGCTTTCGTATTGAGAGTGCTCTAGTTATGCTAGGTAATTAGAGTAGTAATTTATAGTGAGACATGGTGTTTAGACTATAGGTTACCTGGTTGTTTCAATCCTCCGGGTTAGTTGTGGTAGCCTTCCCGTGGGTGATAGCTCTGTTAGGCCTTTGCAATCCACCTCACGTTAGGGTTGATGTTCGTAGAGCTTTTGGCAGCCTTCCCCAACTACTTCTTTCCCAAATTTTTCGAGAGTTGGAAAGGTACTGTTCTCAAAGTGCTTGTGTATGATTGCTATATCTATCCATACTTCAGTTACCTTAGAACCAAAGTATTAGAGAAGTAATTAGGAACCTTTGCCTCTCCCGTTGTCCTCTTAATTAGCTAGTCTATTCATTTATCATAGTATACTAGTCATGTTTCTATTCATAGTTTACTTTTATACTTTATTGTTCATAGTCTTATTTATATTTCATTTTATCAGTTACCCCTATTTAGTCTAGTTGGTTTTGCTAAGTTAGCGGATACATGATTGTGAGTTATTATAATTCTTTACCATTAGCTTCCCTATGGATACGATACCCTAGAATACTCCCTAGGAAAAAAGCTACATTGATGTTAAATGGCGCTTGCAGAATCTTCTTATTCTTTAACACTTAACAAACTTCAAATGACCTTCCACTACCTTCGACTCGAATCCATGAATCTCTATCCTCCACCACTCTAGATCCAAAGGAAGGAGGCCGTGATCGCGGCGAAGACGCGCCCCACCATCTCTAACTCCAGATCCGGTGCCCTCCACTTCCTCCAATCTAGATGTCCCTTACCATCTCCCCTTCTCCTTACTTCATTGATCCTCTCGGTGTTAGTGCATGTAACGTCCCGCCTCCCGAGGCCGGGCCCGTTTATCCGACAAATCTCTAAGGATCAAGATTGCCTCATAGACCGGCACCGGTCTTTTTCTCAAGACTTTGTCCTCACTCATGCGCACAGGAAGGACTTCCGGTTGGTCACCATCGCACTGCCAAAAACGCTAACCTTTTTGGAGTACTAGGAGATGGGCTTCGGGAAAGGGTCGCAACTTGTTTGTGTAGAGGTATTCTATCAATCTTATTAAGTCCTAAGGTCAAAGTGTCACATACTCACCCCTTAGAAGACCGATCGTCCCGGTTTGGCCAACCCCAGGTCGTGAACGCTCCCCCTTCTTGGCCACGTCCGGGTGTGTTCAGCGGCGCATGATGTGCCATCCGTGGTGACCACGCCGAGTCCACACCAGCCCATGCGCACCATGCCCGCTGGCCGACACGTGCGGTAGAAACCGCAAGGGGTTGGCTCGATACCATTTGTAACGTCCCGCCTCCTTGAGGCCGGCTGCTACCACTCCAACAGCTCTCTAAGGATCAAGACTGCCCTCACGTGACCAACACCGCCTTTTTCGCGCAAGACTTTGTCCTCACTCATGCGCACCGGAAGGGACTTCGGTTGGTCACCCATCGCTCCGCCCAAGCACGCTTAACTTTGAGTACTTAGGAGATGGGCTTCCGGAAAAGAAGTTACAACTTGTTTGTATGAGTATTCTATCAATCTTATTAAGCTGCGGGCGGGGTGTCACAATTACATGAGGGGCATGGCCCACTCCCTCCGCGGCGCCGCCACCACCCCCAACTCTGAATTCAGCACCCTCTACCCTCCCACTCCACATCTAGTAGTGGGAGACCATGCCTAGTGACGATGCCCCTCGCCCATCTGTTGCTCTAGATTCGCATCCTCGAGCCTCCTCCATTAGATCCCGCGGCAGAGCTGATGACCCGGCAATGAGGTGTGCAGGCCTGGCGGTGCAACATTAGGCTCAAGCTTTAGTAGCGTAGAGATGATGAGGAGGAT
>JADLZK010004615.1:0-61061 GCA_015847255.1 Hyparrhenia diplandra | reverse complement strand
CCGCCGCGACCGGGATGAGCACCTGCGTCGCCAGCTCCGGCAGGATCGCCGCCGCAGCCATCGCCGGACAGACGGACGCTAGCTAGCTACTCCCAACAGCGTTAGGGTTTCCTTTCTCGAAGCTTCCGGCCTCCCACGAACCGGAGAGAAAACGGGGGAGAGTGATGGTACGGGAAGGGAGGGAGGAGAGGAGAGGCGAGCAGAGCCGCGGCCGGGCCTTATAAAGGAAGGACGGCAAGGAAGACGAGGTGTGCAGAGAGGCGAGTGCGGAGTGACTGCGTTGGTAGGGGAGAAGGGTATTATCGGGTTTTCTCAAAATATTTTTGTCACAGTTTTTCAAAACTTCCTTTGCTTTTTTAAGGAAAAGTTTCTCAGCGAAAACACCCATTGGATAACATAGTCTTGTAGCCAACCTCGATACAAAATTTTGTATTGTGAGATCAATTCATTAATTAAAACCATCTCCAACTAGGTTGAAACTATGTGTTGTAAAAAAAAAAGAAAGACCGGGTTGAAACTTAGATAGAGGGCTATGATATATTAGCCTATCGGTCAAGTCGTACGGTACACAGTATGGTAAAACAATATAAATTCTGGTCACATAACTTTTTTTATCTTAATTAAAAGGTAGCTTTTGGTAACCTAGATTTCATTTCGTAAGTGGTTGGTGGATCCACAAGTAGATGACACGACCATATAATTAAGCCGTGACAAGAAAACATGGATATTATTTCACATTCCTACAGGGGCAAGATACGCGATCATAATTAAGCGGGACAAAGACGAATATTTCACTTTCCTATGGGTGATGGTGGACAGACAAATACTAGGACAAGATGGAGCGAGCGAGAAGACATGATCATAGTGAAGCCGGGCTACTACAATGGCAATGTCGACGCATTCGGTAGCACATGATCTACATATGGTGAAGCTGGTTAATTAGGACAGAGGTAAAGATGTAGTTCAAAAACACACACAAAATGACATCCTCAGCCTAAAACAGTTTCAGCCTGACCGTCGCAAACAAAATGACAGACAACACAAACTCGCACCGTCATTTTTGTTTCGTTTCGGCGCGCGAATTGATGAATCTCGTATTCAGAAAACTCGCGGCGGGTAAAAAGAAAAAAGAATTCCTGCGGTTGGTTGTTGGCAGCTCTCTGCTCTGCTCGACAGTTGTGTTACACGACACGACAGCGTGGTCATTAAAGAAAGCAAGACGCTGACGTGCGAAAGGGTGAGGCCGTTGTAATTGTAGGGGGTGTGGGTTTGGGCTGGGGTGGCGTGCGGCCGCTCACCTCTTTCCTTCGGAATCCTTTTTCCCGGGGCGGGGCGACACGACAATGGCCAGCCATGGCCGTCTTTTGTCTGGTTCACGCGGTCCGGTCTCCTCTCCTCACAGAAAAGGCGTCCTAGTAGTCCTAGAGTCAGCGATCGACGGACGGCATCGCCGGAATCCAACGAGACTGAGCTGTGCCGTCGCTCGTCGGACTACTCACCCACCGGCTCGGCTCTGCGTGATCGAAATCATGATCATTGATCAAGCAGTGAGATGGATTTGCAAGGAACTACTAGCTAGAAAGGTTGTTATTGCAGCGACGAAGCACGTACGTGCGAGAGACGGTAGTCGGGAATTCGATCGGGATGAAATTGGTGTGAGATCTTTTGCGATGATCGCCCAGGCCAAGCGTCAATTCGTGATGTAACCTTCAAATTATTAAGAAGGAAAAGGAAGGCAAGTTAGCTAGCATTTAGGATAGATTGGACTGGTATAAGTCAGCATCACTTTTGCAAAATGGCAGTTACTAGTTCCGATACGTGGCTCACGTGAACTAGTCTGTTTTATAATTAATTAATAAACACAAATATAATAAAGCAAGGTACACCAGCTGGTATTATTGGCACTATACACTACGGAGTACTACTTAGCTTCACTTTTTTTTTTCACAACGTCATGGTTGTTCACTTGTTCTAGTTTTGTGTTCACAGCTGGTTACCTTGTTTCATCAGGTGGTGGTACCAGCACTTAGGATACTACTCCTACTTAGCTTTATGGGCTGTTTAGAAAGTTGTGGTACCATGAGCCGTGGTTTTATGAAGCCAAATACATATACAATATGGTTTACAAAGTAAAATCGCAAGCGGGGGAACTCTTAGAAGACGACGTTTTTGACAAAACAAATGCTGTACAAACTATAATAGTTAATTGTATCCAGATACCTAGTAGTTCTTGAAAACAAAGTTGATATTACCCAATAGAAACCACACGAGTGATCTAGAAGCTCAGAGTGCCTCGTGGAGAGCTCACGTGGAGAGGTCAAGCATCACCGTGAGAGGGGTCCTTACCTCGACATATATGTAGCTAGGAGGTAGAGTTATAAAAGACGTTGGGTCCTACATGTTAGTAGGAGGGTGATGGGTACCCTTGTTGGCATCGACCTATGCTCCGATCCCTTCCACTATAGTCAAACTGTGCGGGGAGAGTACAAAAAATGGGTCCGTCCCACACGAGGAGAGGCTCATCATAGTGTCCCGCCGCTGGTGTGCTGCAGCGATTGTGCTTTACCATTCGGTTGGACCCCTCCAGGAGGTTCTAAGTAGCTGAGGTGCTGGGGTTCGGCCCTTCTAGTCAGGCGCCACTTTACCAAGCCTGATTCGATCGGTTGGATGGGACATGGGAGGGTAGAGGGGTTGGTCTATAGAAGACTCTCCTAAGGGGCATGCAAATGCACCCGATGGATGTAGCCCCAAGACCTTGTCTGACTAGCTAGAATCATGCGGGGGGTAGCCTTCTAGAACTCGTGTTATGTCATTGATGAGGATACTTGGGGCACTAGTATTCATCACAAGCCACATATAAAACACTTAACACTCTATAAAGAGCACCCCGTAAGGCCAGTCTCAATGGAGGTTTCATAGGCGTTTCATGCACATTAAATAGGGCGCCACATCAGCAAAAGTTCACTTTTTGCATGAAATGCTAAGGAGAGAGAAGGAAAAAAATTCATCTTGGTGAAATTCTTTTGGCACAAATACCTACTATATATCTCTAAATCATGAAACTAAATGCCTATGAAATCACGTAATAAAACTCTCCATTGAGAATAGAGGTTTTATCTAAGTTTCATTTCATTTTATATGACATGACAATCTTGGAAACTGCGTAATGAAACTCACCATTGAAACTGGCTTAAGCAACAACATACATATCCTATAGTGAACAAAGTCCCAATAAAAAGAACTCGAGGCCTAGGAGAGACTCAAGGACTCGAGCTTCCATTGTGAGTATTGCCTTCATGGATTATTGTCATGAATAAATACAATAGTAGATGAATTGTTAATGTCATTGGCAAATGATCTGTAAAGGCAACATTTTTGTATAATTGTTGGCACATAAAGCTATATATTTATTGCACTTGCATGCATGTATAGTTTTGATTTGCACGATGGCATAATATTTATATTTACATTAAGTTAGTTTTGTGTGTGTTAATAGTAGTAGTGATAGAAGTGGGTAATCTAATAAATAAATAAATGTATACATATGTAGGTGTAATTTAGTGATAGAAGTCGCTTTTTATTTTGAATTGATGAGCAGATTTCTTTTTTGTTTAGTTTTATTCTTTTATGTTGATTGTCATGGATGCTCCCTTTTATTAATAATACAAAAATTACTTGTATATTAATTAATTAATGCACACACAGCCTGCTCGTACGACAACCAGAGCAACACAAAGCTAGTTGGCAATGCATTGGCTAGTTGGCACAATGTGTAAGAACTAAGAACACCCACCTAGTAGTACCCACTACCCAGTGCTCCAACGCGAACCAATTTCCATAGTTCCTTCTTTGAAAAGTTGAACTTGTCCTTTTTTCTTTGTGTTCACGAACACAATGTAAGAACCAAGAACACCCGCCTAGTACAATGTGTACAACTAAGAACACCCACCTAGTAGTACTCAGTGGCCCCACGCGAAGCAATTTCCTTAGCAAATTCAAATGGTTTATTTAACAGTGTCTTTATTTTTTTTCTCGAAAAAGCTGACATGTCTATTTTCTTTGAAAAGTTGACATAGTAGCTAGTCCCTTCTCGTGTTTACAAGCTGGATTAGACACTAGGGCACGCCAAACCGTACACGTGTAAAATAGCTGTTCGACATGTACGAGAGGGAGAAAACCTACGCAACATTGACAGTTTGTGGTTCATTAGGCTGTGATCATCGGAACATATGGCTGCAGGTATGGAATCGCAGCTGCAACAATCTGAACTGAGTAGTATGTCAAGAATTTCGATCATGTGAAAGAATCATTGTTGTTCATCCCTGGCTGTTAGCAGTAGTATGCTCATCAATCATGGATAAACATTGTCATATTCGCAACTGAGAATATCACCATATATTTTGTTTTACTGTTCAAGCTTTTGTAGCCATGCATTTCCTATGTTTGTGGCTAAAATTAAAGAAGAAATGACCTCTAGTAGTATGTACATTTTAGAACAAACGGAGTATCTATTTCCAAAATACAATACGAGGTGTGATATTAAGAGCTAGTTTAGCAAATCGAGTGGCATGCTTGCATACATGCTAGACATGAAGTGTTAGGCAAATTAATGAGATATTCTTCCTGCCTTGCGATTCAGCCTGCTTGGCTGTGCACTACTTGCAGCACTTGAGCTGCTGCAATAGTGTGGCAAACAGTGCAAGAAGTTGCAATAGTGCTGCAATACTCCCATTTTATGGCGAAGAAAACTACATGTTGACAGTTCAAACCCAACAACCTGTTGCTGAAACCACCAATCTGTTACTAGGAAACTTTCATTTAATCAATTTAATTTTGCCGTTACTCTCATGCCTGTGTACGTACATTACTTAGAAAGAAAATATAGTTGACTTGACAACGCAATTACTCAAGAACAAATGTCATTTTAGCCCACCCATTTTCATATCACAGAGACCCTAGAGGGCGATTTAGCAACAAACCCATCAAATTCAACTCTTATTATTATGGTGTGAATTTCTTTCAAAAATATTATTATGCTGTGAAATTTCAGCGCACAGAAACTCTGAAAGAATCAGCTATTCAGCTAACATCACATCTGAACTTGCACCTTTTAATTTGTTTTCCTATTCCTACGTTATGTAGACAACTGAGTGGGATTCCCTTTTTTTTTTTTTTTTCTATAGACATGTGCTCTCAGTCTATGTGGCCAAGAACACTAAAAGGTATATATTCCAAATAGATGAGCTTTCTTAGAATGCGCAAATTCCGTTGCCATGAGTGGATAGCTTGCATCCAACGCTACCACAAGTATCTTCGCCTGGACCAACAAGTATCGCAGCACTGAACATACATATGAGTTTTTCTCAATCATATATGATGGAGAGTTTGGCATCGGCCAATAATTTCCAACAAAAGATTTGTGTTTTTGAAGTGGAGGAAACTTCTGTCTATTGAAAAACAGCGTTGCCATACAGTGTGGATAACTGGATAAGCAGTTTCAGATCACAAAGTTCATTCAGGCCACAATAATTTCAGGCATAACATGTCATCATCCTGGTATCCCTAGCTGCCACTACATGCTGCTACTACCACTAGAGAAGCACAGGTGCAGCCACATAATCAAGGCAAAAAAATAAAGAACAAAAACGGGCATCTACACGCATATCCTACGTGCGTGTGATCCTCTGAATGGAGCTTATCGTTTTCAGACTCCAAGGTGTGATCTGGCTGTGATAGATGCCCTTGTTCCGTTCCTGCTTTACAGTTTCCATGCTGCCATTGGCCCTCTTATCTCTTTCAGGCCGTTGCAGGACACAAGTTCCTATGGTTATGGCTTAGTATGGGGTATAACTCTGCAATGCAATGTAGATATGATTTGCTCAGGGAATGGACCACCGTTTGGTAGTTGGTACTGCGGTGTTGTTAGGTTTGTTCTCTATCTAGTAGAATAAGACAGTTTTTATGTGTGTGCATGGCTCTATATATGCTGCCAAGATCAGGAGAGATATTATACTGTAGCTCAATTGGTGGCGGACGTTCGCTGTATAGGTTCATTCAGTCCTATTCGACTTTGTCGAGATCTCAGCAAAAAAAGATTAATCCTCCACTGAAATTTAGATATTTGTTTGGCACGACTCTGGCTCCTCCGAAAATAACTCTCTAGCTCTAGTTACTCCAGTCCTAAGCCACAAATCCTGTCTCCTCCTTCCCTATTATGAAACAGCTTTGATTCTTCTAAAGCTTCATTACTGAAGTTATTATTCTCTACAATGTCGTTTGATACAGCTCAGGAGCGAAGCCAGAGCTCCTCCTGGAGCCATACTAAACGGCACTTTAAACTCAAGCTTGTCTTTTGGGCCATAGTTTCTAGAAGTAGTTCAGATAGGTGCCATCGATTTAGGCATCAGTCAGAGTGTGATACGGATGGAGCGTGCCTAGAGTGTTCAAACTCCAGCCAGGTTCAACCGTTCAAAGAACTATTAGGCTCGGACGACTTGGTTTCTGTTCTAAGTAAAATTCCGTGTCTATTTTGACCCTGTTTACATTCAAACTCTGCTTACTGCTAAAGTAACCGATTACTTGACTATTTTGACAAGGCAAAGCCAGTCTCTATCAGATTACATGAATTAATACCTGGCTTACAAGGAACATAATATCAGACCTAGGACTCTAGTCTAGATCCAAGTCAAATTTGGTCTCATGTGTCTGGTGTATCTGTATTTGTAACTCGTTACTTGGCGCCTAGGTTAAGGAGAACATTTTTTTCTATATAATTAACTGAAAACAGTTTTAAACGTGCTCGTGGAGCCGTGCACGCTTCAGTCTTGATGTGCAGCCATCAGTTTCAGCCGCCAGAATGATCTGAAAACTCAGAAGAAGTTGGTAAACAAACTCTGCCTTTTCACTGTCCATTGACGATAAATGGTTCCTGAGTCATGAAAGTAGAGAAATTGTGCTGAGCCTGTCAGAGTTCAGAACAGAACTCCTATCTTGATCTTCTACTTGCTGCTATATTCATAGATAGATGGTCACAAAGTGCCACGCGCGCGTGTTAATTTGAGCAACCAACCATTGGATCGTGCACTGAAACTGAAAGAAAACTTATTAACAAAGAACATGCAGTGATCTGCTAAGTTCTACTCCCTTCCATCCCAAATTATAAGCCACTTTTTTGATTTCTAGGTTCATCCATTTAGTTACGTATCTACATAACTAAATGGATGAACCTAAAAGTCAAAGTGGCTTATAATTTGAAATGGAGGGAGTAGCATTTTTAGATGCTGCTTTATCTTTATTCAGGGGAGCAACAGCGCCACTCTTAAGTTACAGGAGAATTTGTGCTCACACCATGTCAGTATCGTGGTGGAAGAATAAGCTTCCTTTTGTTAGGTATTGATAGATCTAAGGTTTGCTATTTTGTTGAGACGAAATATTCGGATGAGTCATCGCCGACGATGAAATCGACTGGTCAAGAATCTTCAGACACCTAAAGATATTCCTAGATCATTCATCTCTGTCCTCACTTTCCCTAAAAGAGTTGCTTCTATTCAAGATATAACACGGAGTGACCAAGAATAAAAACACAGACTGATAAGATCGCAGGAGGCATGAATCGATTCTTCACCTATCTCGGCGTGGCAAATGTGATTAACTCAAGGCGTTTTATTATATAGAATCCTTATCGTTTCCTTAACCCTCATCAGGACCACAACTTTGTGCAATCTAGGCAGAGATTTGGTGCGTCCTTGTCAGATGCATCCATCTCTTCTGCTTTAGCATTAGCATGGGCTCTTGTCACTTTTTGATTTAGTAGTTGGCATTTGGGAATAGTGGCAAGGATACCAATCCTGCCTGGAGCAAATTAGCAGCCGACAACCATGAGATTTCAAGGTTACAAGCTCGCAAAGGCATATCTGAAGAAACAACATGTCAGTGAAATAGGCTTGAAAATATGTTAGTGAAAGATCCGTGTTTCAATAGTCATCAAGAGACACACTGGGAAGATAATAACAAAATCTAAAATTATCATGAAAATTAGAAAAATCTGGATTAATTCAGTAGACTCTAATAACCATCAAAATAATAGATATCTAATCAATTATTAATATAAAGTAGCCCTAAAAATTTGCATCTAAATTACTCACTTATATTATTACGAGATATTCCCTCAATTCCAAATTACAAGTCATTTCAAAAATTATAGAAAAAATTTTGTCAAACTTGAGATGCTTGGACTCTCCAAGATTGTTGGAATGACTTACAATTTAGAATTGATGGAGTATAGTGTAAAGTAACACCTAAATTTGCATCTATATTAGCCACCTAACATTATGATAGATAGTTTAAATAACCTCTTCAATTTTCACCTAAATTACTATTTTACCATTATTAAAGAAACACTAGAATAATCCCTCAAATCTGCATCTCAATATCAACACACTATATAATAAAAAATGTCCAAATAATATAGATATACTCCCTCCGTTTTAAATTATAATTATCTTGACTTTTCAACCCTAAGTTTGACCACTCACGTGTTATTCAAAAAAATTTATGGAACCATAGTCAAATTTAAGTCATTCTTAAGTACCTTTTTGTAAATAAAGCATGCCACAACGAAAAGAAGTGATATTTTGCATAATTTTTTTGAATAAGACGAATGATTAACCTTTTAGGTTGAAAAAGTCAAACGAATTACACTTTAGAACGGAGGGAGTATGTCGTAACATCATGTAGACCAAGCACGACGTGTTTTTTCATTAGCAACAAACATATGTTATATTTCAATGGTCATAAAAAACAAGTCCACACATCTACACGAACATAAAAAGAATATTAGATTCAATATCCAACAGGACCAAGACAAAAAAAAAAAAAATTAGATTATCGCTATAGATAAGTTTATACATTTTATTGAGAAGTTACAACATATTTATATCAAGAACCTAACCAGAAGAGCCTATTATTTTTTAAAAGCAATACTATTACACATACAATTTATAAAAAAAAATTAGCATATGGAGAAAGGAGTAAGTAATGCACTTGATGCTAGCATTGCAGTACATGTTAATCGACTCTTTATTCCTTCGTAGTGGTAAGAGTATATTCTACAACTAAAACCTTCATTTTTAATAAAATACAAAGGGGTATTTTTGAAAAAAATAAAGATAAAATAGACACAAAATAAAAATCAGCTTTAACTCGAGGATGAAAAGTTATTACAACTAATAAGAATAAAAATAACAATTCCAAAATGGATCTGGATTCATGAGCGTTTACGAGATATGGTGCAAAAAGCCATCATAGTTTTAAGCTAAACTATAAATTAAATGCATAATAAAAATATGACGAGGTGCATTTTTTTTTCTATCATGCAAAAGGTTTTTTGCGCCTTTATGCAACACACCTTAAACGGCGCTCTAGGGTGGTCATAACTCATAAGAGATCTACATGGATGCTTGGACCCGCCATGTAGGTGGAGAAAAGTTTTTGGGTGTTGTTGAAAAAATTAAAGTAATTTGATAACTTTATAGAGTATCTATGAATATATGCATATATTGTCTTATTATATGAACAAAAAACAAAAAGTGTGCAAAGATGAGTAAATTTACCATCTTATAATTTGGAATGGATGAAGTAGGTAATAAACATGGAGCTATAAATGTTTAATAGGAGCATGAACTGATGTCATTAGTGTTAGGCAAGTTTAAAATCTATTTTTTCTTCTTCCAAAATTTAGTTTTAAAACCAACTGTTTCCGTAGCCCTGCCAGCGAAATTGATGAAGAGGAGGGAAAAAAACTAAAGCACTGGCACTGGCGGGCTGGCGGCTGACTCCGGCGATCCAGGTGGCACGCAAGCTGGATGAGTCTGTACAACGGTTCGTATTTGCTGGATCATGTGCGTGGCAGGCTGGACTGGATGCGACTGTATTTTTTTGGTTAAAAACGCTTATTTTGTTGTTATTGTACTGTTCGAATCTGAAAGTATACAATTAGAATAGAACATCTGGGTTAATCATTGTGGGCCCTAGAGAAAGTTTTTTCTTTTTTTATTTTATAAAAGAAGGCCTTGGAAGCACATTAGACAGGAGCCCACTGGGCCGTGTATATGCTCTTAGATACGTTGTCATGTGTCCACGCTCCATTTCGCTTGTGTCAAATTAATTAATTTTTGACAGAAAATTGTGCCATACTAACTACGTTTGAGGAATTCTATATAAAAAAACTACGTTTGAAAATGCTATTACAATTTTAAATTCAAACATGTAACATTTAACTGACGATTATTCAAATAATAAAAAATAATGTACTGAAAGATTCATACATCACGTCTTCCAGTAATACACTGCGTTTTATAAAACCAAGGAAGGTCCCACATGATTACGCGATCATTGAATGCGTCCAAAAATAGTGCTCGCCCTAACATCTTTAACTGAAAACGATGGCAAGGAGCACAAATCCAGAAAACCCCAGACACAGAAACTTCTTACTATATATATAGATCTATAGACAAACATTTTCTGTGATGCTATTAGAATATTAAAATTGAATTGTAACCATTTTTGAATTGAACATCCAATTCGAATTAAACAAATATTGTTGTCACAATTATGAGACACTCAGACACCTTTCCTTCTTTTCTTTTTTCCTTTTTTTGCTATATATAAAAAATAAAAATTCCAACGCCTTCCATTTTATTTTTTTAATAACTTGGCTATTTCTCCTCACCTCCTCCTCTCCTTTTCTTCCTCCCTCCGCCTCGCCTCGCCTCGCCTCAACTCTCCCATTCCGTCCCCCGATCTCGCCGGATTCTCCTCCTCGCCGGCGGCAGCGATGGCGGGCAACGACAACTGGATCAACAGCTACCTCGACGCCATCCTAGACGCCGGAAAGGCCGCCATCGGCGGCGACCGGCCGTCCCTCCTCCTCCGCGAGCGCGGCCATTTCTCCCCGCGCGCTACTTCGTCGAGGAGGTCATCACCGGCTACGACGAGACCGACCTCTACAAGACATGGCTACGCGTACGTCCGTTGCCGATGCGGCCACCGCCAATTCCACCGCTTATCTTCCTTCCTTCCTTTGCTGTTGCTGGGATTGTGATTCCGTTACCGATCTGGGCGTGCCGTGTCTGCAGGCGAACGCCATGCGGAGCCCGCAGGAGAGGAACACGCGGCTCGAGAACATGACGTGGAGGATCTGGAACCTTGCAAGGAAGAAGAAGGAGGTAAGCTCCCTTCTTTCTCCGGTTGCTTCTCTGCTTGGACTGTTGTGCTAGACTGCTAATTCAGAGTATCATTTGACGTTGGATGAGGTTTGCGGAGACTATTCTGCCTAGAGGTTGCTGATTACCCGTGCTAGTTAGATCGCCCGTTGCTTCTCCTTTCCCTTAGTTTCAGGCTTAGAACGAGGCGCTGCGCTTGCTAGGTGACGTTTGGACGCAATCAGATCAATTGGATGAGATACATCGGCTTAACACTATATTGACTTGCTAGTTCGCGGAGTTGTTTTCAGACGGCATTGGCCCCTGATACAGCTTTGACGTAGTAGTTTGCCAGTCTTCCTAAGTTTTTCTGCTGCTGCCCCCTTTGTTTCTAGTCACTGTTAGCTTGTAAATGGGTTTCACTTGTCCAGTAGCTGGACCAACTGTGACAGATGCTGGGAACAAAGGAATTTCATGAATGTCCACTACCCACTAGCTGACTAGCTGAGCCAATGGGGGCATGCTGTCACTGCATATCCATTTCAGCATCTCTTTTTATCTATTCCAAAGCCCTCCATGGCTATTATTCTGTCCTCAAGATGCTGCACATTCTGTTTTGACTATTAGTTCCTCTGTCATAGAGTTAAGCACTTTTGCACAGTATTCTTAGTCTACCTTTGTTTTATAAGTTGAGCTCAGGTTTAACATTCTACCTCTTTGTTAACTATGTAAGACCTAACACTACATTAGTTGTAGCATGTACTAGGTTTCCTCTCTCTCTCTCTCTATTTTTTTTTTTGGAAAACAGGTTTCCTCTATATCAAAAAGGCACAACTGTCTTGATTCCTCAGCTTCTGCTTCTGGCCAGTATTGGAGTTGTATCTGATAGGATTAGGGATCCTACCAGAATTGCTATGGAGGTTGTAGGGATTGGAGAGCGGTGGTAGATGTTTAGGCAAGTGGTGGCGGCGAGTAGGCGCAGTGGTGACCATGGTGCAAGGAGGAAGAGAGGCGGCTACGGCTCCCTTTAGGAAGCCTGCAACCAAATTAGTTGCTTCTGCTTAATTCCAATCACCAGAGTTTACAAGATATTTATCCTCTCCTTTAGGGTCCTATAATTAAGGAACAATTTCTATATCTGATAAAATAGCAAATAATGACAGTATGGGCTATTAGCCCCCTAATAGCCGGTGCCTCCTAGTCACTATTGGGCCTGCGTCTTGTATAATGGGTGCCGATCATAATAACAGTATCTATTTCTTATCTTTGTAATATTGTCCTCTATTTTTCAAATACATATTTGTATATATGCAGTTCGAGAAAGAAGAAGCTTGTCGTTTGTCAAAACGCCAGCCAGAAACTGAGAAAACACGAGCTGATGCTACTGCAGATATGTCTGAAGATCTCTTTGAAGGAGAAAAGGGAGAAGATGCTGGTGACCCATCTGTTGCATATGGGGACAGCACCACAGGGAGCTCACCTAAGACAAGTTCAATTGACAAGCTATACATAGTATTGATCAGGTGTAGAGGATATTCCTTCCAAATCATTTTTAAGTAGGGAGCATGTCAGAAATGATTCTTCTATTTTTCTTGTCGGCATTTGAAGAGGCACAGGTGTTTTTTTTGCCCTAACAATTGCTTAAATCCTATGGTGTATCCCTCCTGTCATGTGTTGGTGGAAAGGCAAATGAATTGCTCAGGCATATGTGCATCTGCTGTTATTGCAATGTTAAATGTGTAATTTGAAAATCATCACTGGCATATAGCCTTTGTTAATCTTTCTTTGCTTTATATTGCAGTCTACATGGTCTGGTTCGTGGTGAGAATATGGAGCTTGGCCGAGATTCAGATACGGGTGGCCAGGTAATTTTGCTGCACTCAGCTAATTAGTACACCAACTTCTATTGACCTGTATAACTGCACATTGTGATCTAGTATAATGCCCACTTCCAATACTTGGCAACTCAAATTTGTCTCAATAATTTATTTATTAATAAAGTTTAATTGACTCTTTTTTTTTCTTATTCAAAACTCAAATTTTGCGGACGGATATATCTTAATGGGCGTTCAAGTATATTCTATAAAACACTCTGGTTGCCATCTAATTATAATTAGATACTTTTCCTTCTTTGCAACAATTTATAATATTTTTTAGTCTCTCAACAAACATTTAGACCTTGTGCCGCTGATTTTAGTATTTGATACATCACACTCCCTCTTCCCATTATAAATGAACATACCCGACAAAGCTATAATGCATTTACATTTACACTTTGTCATCTGATATTTTCCATCCACCTAGTAAACTTCAGGTGAGTATATAATTTTATTTTGACATTTTGTAGGTCAAATATGTGGTTGAACTTGCTAAAGCTCTGAGTTCATCTCCTGGAGTTTACCGGGTTGATCTGCTAACAAGACAAATCTTAGCACCAAATTTTGATCGTAGTTATGGTGAACCTGCAGAAATATTGGTTCCAACGAGTGGTAAAAATTCTAAACAAGAAAAAGGAGAAAAGTAGTGGTGCATATATAATACGGATACCGTTTGGTCCAAAAGATAAGTATCTAGCTAAAGAACATCTATGGCCTTTCATTCAAGAATTTGTTGATGGTGCACTCAGCCATATTGTGAGGATGTCAAAAGCCATAGGTGAAGAAACTGGTCGCGGGCATCCAGTATGGCCTGCTGTGATTCATGGGCATTATGCCAGTGCAGGAATTGCTGCCGCGTTACTTTCTGGTGCACTTAACCTTCCTATGGCGTTCACAGGACATTTTCTTGGGAAAGATAAATTGGAAGGTCTTCTCAAACAAGGGAGACAAACTAGGGAACAGATAAATATGACATACAAAATAATGTGTCGAATTGAGGCAGAGGAGCTATCTCTTGACGCATCTGAGATTGTCATTGCAAGCACTAGGCAAGAAATAGAAGAGCAGTGGAACTTGTATGATGGTTTTGAGGTTATACTTGCAAGGAAGCTCCGAGCCAGAGTTAAACGCGGTGCTAATTGTTATGGCCGTTTTATGCCTCGTATGGTTGTAAGTATATACATTCTACTACCCTTGTGGTAACTCTGATCATTGCAAGTATATTCTGTCTAGGCAATCAGTGCAAGATGTAAATGCAACCATGTCTATTCGTTGATTTGATCTTATTCTCTATTCATGGCTTTTGCAGATAATTCCTCCTGGAGTTGAATTTGGTCACATTATTCACGATTTTGATATGGACGGTGAAGAAGAGAATCCATCCCCAGCATCTGAGGATCCACCTATTTGGTCTCAGGTCACTAGATATTCTTTATCATAGTATACACAAGGGCTTGCTAAATCATTAGTGAAGCATTTAATCAGTAGTTAATGGGAATGGTTTATTTTATTCTGTCAAACCTGAATTCAAATTTCAAACACTGACTATACATGTGCACAACTGATGGGCAGATAATGCGCTTCTTTACAAATCCTAGGAAGCCTATGATTCTAGCTGTTGCTCGCCCTTATCCTGAGAAGAATATTACTACGCTTTGTAAAAGCATTTGGTGAATGTCGGCCACTAAGGGAGCTTGCAAACCTTGTAAGATCGATACTAGTTGTCCCAATGTTCTTTATCTCCACCCCCGTTTTTTCCCCAGCACCATAACCACGACACTGCGAATTGAATGATCTTGACTTTTTGTGCTTACTTTTGAATTCTTTCTGTAGACATTGATAATGGGTAACCGTGAAGCTATATCTAAGATGCACAATATGAGTGCTGCTGTGTTGACATCAGTGCTTACATTGATTGATGAATATGACCTGTATGGTCAAGTGGCATACCCCAAGCATCATAAGCACTCGGAAGTTCCTGACATTTATCGTTTAGCTGCAAGGACAAAGGTATTCTCTTTCCTGCTTGGTATGAATCCAATCATTTGAGGTGCCTATCTTTTACTACTTATTTATCTGGTTCTAGCATATAAAGTTGTATATTTGAGAATTGATACCTACATAAAACATTCAAGTAAAAGGGAAGATCATTTCATTTCGTGAACTAGAAGCCATAAATTATTTAATACTAGTTTGGTTTGCTGAAGTCTTACCACCTTAGTACTTGCGTTCCTTCACTATACACTATCATGCTGGTCATATGTCGATCTTTCTGCAGGGGGCTTTTGTAAATGTAGCTTACTTCGAACAATTTGGAGTTACTCTTATAGAGGTAAGAATTTTTGAGGTTCCAATTTACCGTTGCTACTATTACTCTTTATCTGTGTCCTAATTGTAGCCAATTGTTAATATCCATGTGCAGGCTGCTATGAATGGTTTGCCTATAATTGCGACAAAAAATGGAGCCCCTGTTGAAATTAATCAGGTGTGTTTTGCTTCTGTTATTCCAGTGGTACATGTGATTTGCTTTCAAAAAATATGTTAACGAACTGCAAATATCGGTTTTCTGGTTGATGCTAATTCAGGTCCTGAACAATGGCCTTCTTGTTGATCCGCACGATCAGAATGCCATTGCGGATGCACTATATAAACTTCTTTCTGACAAACAACTTTGGTCAAGGTGCAGAGAGAATGGAATGACAAATATTCACCAATTCTCGTGGCCTGAACATTGCAAGAATTACCTGTCAAGGATATTAACTCTTGGCCCAAGGTCTCCTGCTATTGGTAACAGAGAGGAGCGGAGTAATACACCTATTTCAGGAAGGAAGCATATCATTGTTATATCTGTAGACTCTGTTAACAAGGAAGATCTAGTCAGGATAATAAAAAATGCTATTGAGGTCATACATACACAAAACATGTCGGGTTCAACTGGTTTTGTGCTGTCAACTTCGCTGACAATATCAGAGATACATTCATTGCTACTATCTGGAGGCATGCTTTCTGCTGATTTTGATGCTTTCATCTGCAGTAGTGGCAGTAGCATTTACTATCCTAAATATTCCGGTGAAACCCCAAACAACTCCAAAATTACATTTGCATTAGACCAAAATCACCAGTCACATATCGAGTATCGTTGGGGAGGAGAAGGACTAAGGAAATATCTTGTCAAGTGGGCCACTTCAGTGGTAGAAAGAAAGGGAAGGACAGAGAGGCAAATTATTTTTGAAGATCCAGAACACTCTTCAGCCTATTGTCTTGCCTTTAGAGTGGTTAATCCCAATCATGTAAGCCTTTTTATTTTCCAGCTGTAGTACATTCTAGAATCTTTGCATGCATTCCTTCATCTAATGCATTATTACCATGTATTCTCTTTCATATGTTTGACATGATTTTTTTTCTTACTGTAGCTTCCTCCTTTAAAGGAGTTGAGGAAGTTGATGAGAATCCAATCTCTCCGTTGCAATGCATTGTATAACCACAGTGCTACCAGATTATCTGTAGTCCCTATCCATGCGTCGCGATCTCAGGCTCTAAGGTTTGCCATTGTTTATTTATGTTTATTCTTCTTTGTCCTTCCTTCAGTTTCCACTTTATGTTTCTTTAAGATATAGTTCCAGCAGTTTAGGCTGCCTACTAATTTGATTAGAAATACCATGGATGTGTATTTGTACGAGCAAAATATTATTGGTTTGCCCGGAATACTGGGATCACTGGAAATTCAGGATATAGTTCAAATACTATAAAAAGGCTATAAACTTGGTCCCAAATTCCTCTTAGCTAAAGAGATCCTATATGTTGAATTCTCCCTACAAATATAGAAAAGGGTGAAGCCTAATAATCAGTGGTTAACTGACTGTTCTGTTCAAGTGACATGACTATATTTCCTTTTGGCATCACATTACTCTGTTTTCATGAAAGATATTGCCCTTGTTTTTTCATGTTTTTTACAAGATATTCATTTGATTGAAGTTGATAGAAGTGTCAGTATTATATCACAAATTGATACTGGGGATCTTATCATTATGACTTGCTCCCATGTACCCAACTTAGTTGAGCAGTGGGTTGATTTCCCATTTTGCCATACTCCAATAATCTTTTGCAAACCTAGGGGGAGAACATCCCCACCTGAATTGTATTTGATATAGCGTGGCATAACCACAAATCAATAACCTGTTTTAAAGTCATATTGTAACCCTGTGGACATTTTTTTTTTCATTCATTAGGTACTTGTGTATACGTTGGGGGATAGAGGTGCCAAATGTTGCAGTCCTTGTGGGTGAAAGCGGCGATTCAGATTATGAGGAACTGCTGGGCGGTCTCCACAGGACCATTATCCTGAAGGGCGAATTCAACACCCCGCAAACAGGATCCTCACGGTGAGGAGATACCCGTTGCAGGATGTGGTCGCCCTCGACAGCTCAAACATCATCGGCGTCGAAGGCTACACCACGGATGAGTTGAAGTCTGCCCTGCAGCAGATGGGTATACTCCCACAATAACACACACCTCCGGAGCTTCTGTTTCCAGTTCCACAACCAAACCAAACGGGAAAAACGAAAGGAAATTAAAGGAGACGAACCAAGTGCAACTGTTTCCATGCTCCATGCTTGGAAATGCCGATTTTGCTTCTAGGCTGTAGAGGTTGTGTTTGTTTTGTGTGTGTGTGTGTGTGCGCACGCGCGCTCGCACGGTGGTGGTGGTGGTCTCTTCTTGAGCTGTGAATAACTGCCCTCTCCTTTGTTTGTAATATCCCAAAAATTTTGAAGTGAGTACGTACTACAACCAAACAGGAAACAAGTTCACATGTTGATAATGGAAAAGACGAATGCAAAACGAAAAACAAAACGTCCTGAAAAATGGATGACTCCTCTGATCATCGGTTAGTTTGTTCTACCTTTTGAACTTGTACATCATGTGGGTAGTTAGTGTGGGCACCAGGTGTTTTCCCTGTCGATTTTTTTTTGAACGTAAGTCCCTGTCAGACTTTTTTTGCGATTATGATTTCGTAGCAAGCACAGTACATCAGTAGACGTCACAGCTCCCTTGGTGACACATGGAGTCCGGAGGCCGGAGAGAGCTAAAGCTCCCTTTGGCCGTTGGCGTACCGATTCGGCCGTGCATTATGCATTCCTACCCTCTTCTGTGCTGTGATCAGCGGCGGGAAGCGACCTCACGCCGCACGGAAGCAGCGAAACGATCCGCGATGCCGTGGAGCCGCCGCCGATGCCGTGGAGCAAACGATCCGCGACAAGAGCACGAATCCGTGCCGTGTGCCCCGCCGTCCCCAAGGTCCCCGGACACGTGAGCAGAGCAGGCGAGCTAGAAAAAGCCAAAAAGGCCATGGTTGGTCAGTGGGAAGCCACCGCCCGGGTCCAGCAACGGATATTATATATGTATATCTATGTAAATAAGAGAGAAAAAACCAGAATAACGCCGCGGCATCCACGACGAGGAGACAGAGAAATACGCGGAGAGCGAATAGGATGCATGCATTGCGACGGATGTCGTCGACGTGGGCAAGGTGCAAGATACCAATGAACCACAGCGAGCGCATCGAGGTATCATCCAAGTTTCCTTCCTCCAACCAAGAAACCAAAGGTTGAGAAGCGTGAGCTACGATGATGCCTCTCCCTCTAGCTAGGAGGATCCAAACGATCGAGCAAGGCACCTAACTTACTTGCCCAGCCGGTGAGGGACGGAATCCAACGATGTTACCAAGAAAGGGGCTTTGTTTGAATCAATGACGGACCCAGGAAAAAATTAAAGCTGGGGCGAAGTCCAACAAAAAAATGAAGCAAGAAGACACTTTATTCAAAATACACCGCATTCACATACTATTATCACCGCATTCACATACTATTTGGGTGAAATTGTCTCCAATCATTACCAACACGCTTGCGAGGAAAATTATGTCTAGTGGGTTGTGTCGGACCTCTCAATAAATAAGCCCCCTTCTAACATCCGATTGAACATTAGGATGAAATTTTTCAATTGGCAATCTAAGAGCCGATCGGCTACAATGTGGACATGCGGGTTAAATTCTGTGATAAGGCCGATACCTCCATCTTCTTGTTGTAGTTACGCTGGTTGTGCATCATCAACGTGTGCTAAATTTGTTGCTAAAAAAATATAGCTTCATTTTCTTGAACAACTTCTCTCGCCAAAAAGTAGTGGTATTGCCACTTTCATGAGTGCTTGGCCGGCTGCTAGTTGAACTTGAACCCAAATTGCTTGAACCAACACTCAAACTTGTAAAATAATTCTTCAAGTCTGTACAAAAATTACTAGTCAAGTTAGCATACTCTAGTACTGTCAATTCACAAACTGAAAAAACCAAAAGCAATACCATTTGTTCTCTTGTTCTTGCCATTGCCAATGGCTCTCCTAGGGCCGCCTCGCGCCGAACCACGGCCTCGGCCCAATCACGTGGGCAGGAGCTGCAAAATGTTGCCCTTCGCTCAGAATAGACCTCCAAACCGAGGCCACCAAAGCCCCCGGCGGCCGGCGGCCAACGATGATGCCTCTTCCTTCTAGCCATCGTGGCCGATGCCAAAGGTGGCTTACGCCACGGCCGACCCTTGAGCTTATGCCACTGAATGTAGTCGGCTGCCCCTCATCTCCATCTCCCTCCGCCCATAGCCAGCGATATGGGCGCCGGGCGGCTGGCGGCGAGCCTCGGCCGCGGACACGGAGGAGCGGCGTGTGAGAGGCGAAGCACGAAAGGATGGCGGCGACATTACATTGGATTAGGGATTGGGAAATTTGGGCCTTGCTGCCGTGAGCCTTGGACCTGGGCTATTTTAGAAGACCAAACATAAAGCCCAACTAGAAGCCACGAAGGAAGCCAGCCAAAGATTTTTTTGTTCTCCTGTGGCATTACGCCAATGTTTCCCAGGACGCCGCTCGTCGAGACTGAGAAGAAAGCTGAAGATTGGGTTTGGGGGTTTGGTTCTCCGACGCCGTAGCTGGGCGGAAGCCCCACGTCGCCCCTAGGGAAGGTCCGTCAGTGGTTTGAATGGCTACTACCACACTCAAAGACCAAACCAACGAATTTGATTAAAGGAGGCCGAACAAATATGAACATACTTTTAGTGTGATAAAAATATATAATTATATGTTTCAACAACGCATAAAATGAACACTATTTTTTTTAACCAAAATTATAATTTCAATGAAAAGTAGGTGGGGCACTGCCTTTACTGTCCCCCGCCCGTTGCATCACTGACCACTTTTATGTTTGGTTTTATTATAATGTGGTGGTCGTGATGTCATTGTCGAGGTTAAATTGAAATTTAATACATATTGTGTCTACGATGAAATTTTTTGATTGCAAATCACGAGTTGTTCTTCTTTATAACTTTTGATACACATCTAGATAAAATTATACAAACTATATATATCTAGGAGGATACACAAAATCCTACAATTTGCCGAAGAGAGTTCTTCATAAGTATATACTCCTTTAGTTCCAAATGCTATTGTATCTCCATTCATCTTTTAGAAAGGTCTACACATTCATATAAATTGAAGACATATCTTATGGAGACTTTAATGACTAATTTGAATTATAGATGTTGATACAAATACTCAATATAAAGCTAAAATAAACTATATTTTAAATAAAAACCCTCCATCCATCCCTTTTGACTTTTCTAGATCAAAAATCTAAGGCACATCGCTGAATATTTGGACCAAATTATCATTACTCTTTGTTAGTGCCCCTGCTGCGTAGACATTCCATTGCAACGTCCAAAAGCCAACGACACCTGTGAAAAACCACACCGAATCCCAACATTGGCAACGTCCATAAAACAGTTTCGTGAGCCCAAGCAAGCCCAGCACCGCAATCAAACCCACCCTTCCGCAAGACAAAACCAACCAACCAACCAACCAAAGCTATTCCCTTCCCCATCTCCGGGCCACCGCCGCCGCCGCCGCAAGTCTCCGGCCACGGACACCTCGGACGCGCCTCCCCCCAGCCCAAACCCAAGCTCCATCCCGCCGTGGATCACCGCGTGAGGAGGGGCGCACCGGTCGGACCCCGGCGGGCCAGATGGTGTCCGGCGCCGGAGGGGCGAGTAGCGCGATTGGCGGCCACGAACGGATCGGCGGCGGCGCTGCTGCGAGGCGGCGGTCGGGGCGGGGGCCACCATGTCTGCGGTAGTGTGCGGCAAGAGGTCCTCCATCTTCGGCGACGACCTTGTAGCTTCCCCTTCCTCCCCTCCGTCCCCTTCCCACCACCATCACCCCGCCAAGCGGGCACGCTACTCCCCGTCCCGCCGGAGGGAGGTTCTGCTCCACCATCACCTCCTCCCCCTCTTCCCCGACATGGATCCACAGGTTCGTCTCTGCGCGGCTTTACTCATTTTTTTTTTTTTTTTGTTTATGTTTACAAAAATTCCGGTGGGATGTCGCATTTGCTCACTGAAAGGTGGCCCAGTTCATCATCGTGCCGAAAATTAGTTTTTATATACAGGGATCAGATTCAGTTGCTCACAAGTGTAGATCGGATGAAGCTGCTCCTGCTAATTCGTTTGGTGAACCTAAGTACAATTTGACGTGAAATTGTAGTGTATTTGGATGTGAGGAACCTTCCTTTCGTGTAGATTTGTGGTTTCTCAGTTGATGTTTGCCATTTAGGATTATTATACAAGTTAATGAATGAATTGTGGTGTTTTTCTGCTGAAACAGGGACTCCTTTCGCTCAAAAGTTTATGTTTTCTTATTGTTTGATTGATGCACAAGTGTTTTGACATACGAGTTTGGGCTGCTGTGACACATGATAATGAACCTGTTGTACTAAAGGATGGATTTGTGACACATGATAATGAACCTGTTGTACTAAACGATGGATTTGGGCATTTATCGAGCAGCAACTGTAAGAGTACTGGCATGTGAAGGTTGTAGTGCATGCAACTTATTCAGCCTCTGGTATAGCCATGCTGGAAATTTTCATTTCGAGCACATGCTATTTGCTTTTGTACACCTATAGGGCAGTACTATACCAATCTTCATCTGGTTTCTATGCCTTATTTGCCATGTTTTCCTAAACGCTAAACGGTACACGGGCGGTGACCCTCCGTTTAGCGTTTAGGAGGTGACGGATTAAACGGTTTTGTTACTGTAGCAAGGTTTCAGCGTAATAGAGCTAGATTGAAGTACTTGGTTGGGCTGAATCAAGACTGAATCGAGCTATCGAAGTACATATTACAGCTATACAGAGCTAAATTGAATAGCAACTAGCAATTTCACATAGTAGGGAAACGTTGCAGTCCCGACTAAATGAGCCACGAGCCCACGAGCACCCCGCCCATGCGGAGGAGGAGTGGAGTCCCGCCCATTTACATGTAACAACACACGTCACGACAGCCCACTATGCCTATCCCCTCTGCGCGTTTACTCTTCAACCTTTTTGTTTATGTTTACAAAAATTCCGGTGGGATGCCCCATTTGCTGGTCGAAAGGTGGCCCCCAGTTCATCAGGGCCGTAAATTAGGTTTTTATACAGGGCGCAGGAGCTGGAGTTGGGCCTGGTCGCCGGGATGAAGCGATGCAGGACGTTTGGCCCGGCGTGTACAATTTGACGTGGGCGGCGGTGTATTGCGATGGGGCTGAGCGCATCTGGAATCAAGCCTCCGGTGCGTTTATCTATTTATACCGCCCAAATTCCTCTCAATCTCCCCTTTTGCCAAATGTCCCGCTCCTCCATTCCCTTCCGCCTGCTGCTCCCGCCTGTTTTGGAGGCGGTCATCACAAACGTTTTGACATACGAAACGGCCTGCTGTGGCGATAATGAACCGTTGTACCCGCCGGATTCCGTTTCACCAGTTTTCAACGTTTTTTTACCGGCATTGACCGTCTAGGCGGAAACCCGTTTCAGTTGCCCGCCCCCAGGCCCTAAACTCCACGGCACCCATGCTATTTACCGCCTAAACGCCGTTTAGGCGGCCGTTTAAAATCGTTTAGGATAACTAGGTATTTGGAATACCCACTAAAAGAAGCTTCCTCTGACTTCTGAGCATTTCAGCATGTTACAAAAGTCACCTATTTAAGTGTTCAGTTCTCAATAGGGAGAAGTATTAGATTAGCTGGTGCCTTTTTGGTTACGCCGTTTGTTTGAAGCTCTGATCAGGTTTCGGGAAGAACCTTTTTCATATTCTTGTGTCACATTTGCTTCTTGCCCTCAGGCACTTAGTAGTGTGCTATGATGTCATTTGTTGTGCAATTATAGTCTCACTGCATTATCTATTTGAAAAATTAAAATGCTGCTTTCAGTTACACATGTTCAATGTAAGTATGTATCTAGATCAATATCGTTTGAGATGTCTTGCTGCTAATCATAAAATCCTTCTTGTTGCATATTTAGCTCGTTTTGGTAGCTCGATGTTCTTGATTTTTATTGGTATGATTCTCATTTTCAAAATTATTTCAGTTGCTTGAAAAAAGCTCTTGAGGCCTCTGGAGATGACTTGGACTCTGCAATAAAGAGATTAAACGAGCTGCGTCTGGAGTCAGCTGGGGCTATCCTATCTGCCACTGTTTGTGAATCTGAGAAGGGCATATCATCAGCACTTAATTTATCGGCTGAAGGTGTGTACATTAGATTTCATCTGGGAATAGTTGCATACCAATCAATGTGTAGCATATATTTTTTTGTGGTTACACATCTTCATCATCGGTAAGAATTTTGTTAAGTTACTGTTGCTAAGAAAGTCAACATTTGCCTGATGTTGTATAAACAATGTCAAGCAATGCCATCAAGGAGGCATATTTAATTGTTTTATCATATTAAAGATTATGATTGTTTGTTGTCAGTCCTGATTACCCTTTGTTATGGCAAATGTATACTTGATGCAGCATTGAATTCTTGTAAACTGCATGTGCTAACTAAAGCTATGCAGCTCTGTCATCCGTGTTCTCAGTTGACCTGTGTGTCAGTTTTCACCTTTTTTTTCCTTGGGCATTACTTAAGCATTTATTAGTAGTATATATATCATATCATTTTGGCAACCGACTTATATTGTATAAATCATCATGAATTCTTGAATTCTCTATTTTATGAATCAAATCTGAAATACTGACTTTATGATTCTCCATCTTGGACAGGTACTGCCAGTAATGGCCATTTGAATGTAGCTACTGAAAACCCACCTGCACCTGATAACTCTCAGACAAGTCATCATAGCTCTGAATGGGTTGAGCTATTTGTCAAAGAAATGATGAGCTCTTCTGACATAGATGATGCACGAGCTCGTGCATCCAGGGCTTTGGAGGTGTTTGAAAAATCCATCATGGATCAAGTTGGAGCTGAAGCAGTGCAGAATTTGCATAGGGTACTATAAGCATGCATCACATGACATTTTTATCTTAGGATTTGTTCTTCTTGGGAAGCTCAAGTACTTATACTTTTACACCCTCCATAGGAAAATGTGATGCTAAAGGAGCAATTGGCAATAATTCTCCGAGAGAATGCTGTTCTGAAGCGGGGCGTTGCGATACAGCATGAACGCCAAAAAGAGTTTGATGTGAGGACCCAGGAAGTTGACAGCCTGAAACAGTTGGTATTGCAGTATCAGGAGCAGCTAAAGACTCTTGAGGTACTTTCATCACCCTTGTGATTTTGATCCTCCGATATTTATTCTACAAAAAAGGTAAATTGTGATTCATGCTGTGATGCAGATAAATAATTATGCACTTAGAGTGCATTTGAAGCAGGCTCAGCAGAACAATTCTATGCCTGGACGTTTCCCGCCCGATGTCTTCTAATGCTTTATCATGACTCAGCAGAATAATTATGTACCTATTAAGATATTTGAAGTGAGGGAGAGGGATTTGCTTGTTTCTACTGCTATAAGTATTGCCCAGGACCTTGAGTTCGACTAAAATGTTGCATGTACCCATTATACACCATCATCGGAGATAGGCACTGATAAAGCATCGACATTAAAGTTCAAATATGCTGTGAAGCTGGAAGTTGAGATGAAATAGCATGTTAGGGTTGGTAGGGCACTAGGTCTTTGCAGCCTGCTTGTAATAATGGCTCTTGCAGAGGAAGCTCGGATGAAGTTATATTGGCTGCATGTGTTTGAACTTTGAAGTGTAAGAACTGATATATTGTATGTAAGCTTATAAGACACAAATAACAAAACGATGTTCAAATCAATATTTTGACGCACCAAGCTGGAATTATTGATTTTTATTTTTATTTATTTATAATGAGATATCTGCACCCATAGTCTTGAATCTTGATGTGATGAAAAAGTGCAAGTTGAGCTATGCGACAACCTCAATGGTAAACCCAAAGTGACCGAAGATGACTTGGTACTGATGAAATAAAGCTTATCATCAAGAAAACATTGAGGTTGCATCCACCAGCTCCATTGCTTCTTCCAAGGGAAGCAAGGGAGTCATGCAAGATCCTTGGGTATGACGTGCCCAAGGGCACCTTGGTGTTCGTGAACGCATAGGCAATTGGTAGGGATCATAAGTACTGGAATGATGCCGAAGAGTGTTTAAGCCAGAGCGATTTGAGTGTGGCACGATCGACTTCAAGGGCATGGCAGCCCAGGTCTACCACTGAAGCTCGAAGACGGGCTCATCAAGCCGAGTGATCTGGACATGACTCATGACATAGGCATCACTCTTGGAAAGAAGAACGACTTGCTCCTGCATCCTATCGTTCGTGTGCCCCACCAATCGGCACAATAGTTGCTTCAAGCACTATAGTATTCGCGTATATGATTCATATATGCAATTTGATCTCATATGTAAATTATCTTATACTCATCTAGCTATAAGTAGGGGGAAAACTGTGTTGTGCACTTCCAATTCAAAGGTATATGGTTTACCATTGAAAATTGTTTTTGGGCACGTGAAAAATAATAACACTCACATTTCAAAAACCACAAAAATAACCCATTCAATTGTGTGGTGGAACATATCTATAATAATATGTCGAACAAACAAATACTGTAAAGGACTCCAACTCCAAGGATTTCCATCGATGTGAAATATAGTAACTGGGTGCTATCCAATTCACAAAGCATCAAATCAAAACTTTTGTAACCGCCGAAAAGGAGGCATTGCGAGAACTCTTCGTAGGAGAGGTGCCGAGGCGGTCGAGGCGCCGCGCTAGCTGCCGTGTCTTGATCGCTGGTGACGACTAGGTAGTTCAATTATCGAATAATAGCTTTCCGATCTCATTACGCTTAGGGAGGGGCTGAACTGATTGTACAACTTTACCCTCTAGTGCGTTACTCGTGGCGCGTCGTTGTAACCTTACCGTTTCCGTACTTAATACAAAAGATACATAAACCTTTAATTTGCGTATTCGAGAAAAGAAAAACAAATTCAAAGTGCCCCACTGAGTGCACAAGCTATAGTACTAGACTACAGAGTGAATTGCAGAACAGATAATGTGTGATTGAACTAGCAACCGAAGGGTTTCCATGCGATGTTTATTATTGCCGCAGAATTTGAAAACTAGTACTCGAGAAACTAGTGCTTTATCCTCATCAATGAGGGGTATTTATTTATTTGTCACTCTTACGAACGGCTTTTCCACGCCACTGGCTATAACACCTTATTTATTTACCCTACAACACAGTAACAATCTTATTTATTTGCCATTTTTTCGCTGATGTGGCGTGCCACGTCGTCATGCCAGCGTGGACAGCAGGCTTGGAGGCCTGGATCTAGACGCGAAATGACCATTCTACCCTCAGCAAAAATCTTCTTTCCCCAGTCCGCTCCTGTCCGAGACTGCGCGTGTTTTCCCCGGTCTGCTCCTGTCCGCGCGAGGAACCGCGCGACGACGGGCGAGCGCCGCCACGCCGATGGCATGGACGTCACCTGTTTTCCACGCCGTGGCTGCCGCCGTCCTCGTCAGGCCACTGCTCGGCCACAACTTCCTCCGCGTGATACAAGAACATTTTCACTGGTGGTGGCGGCCTTGTCGTCGCGCGGTCGTAACATGGTGACACCAGAAGCCGGATATAATTGTGCTATGGCCTAGATGAACATTTTGGCGGCGTCAGCAGACAAGGCTGGGCGGACGGGCTATATCGCCGCCTGAAATCCAACCAAAAAGTTCTGCAAGGCAGCAATGCAATAATTTGTGTTTCTACGAAAAGAGCAACAAGCCGAACTCCTCTAAATCCAATCTATAATTTGTGTTTCTTTATTAAAAGACCAAATAAGATATATATGTATTACAATGCGTGCCGCATGTGCATGGGACCCAAAAATGACATAGCATTACAAATCATGCTTGTTTTAAATTTAGCATTACAAGATCGAGCCATAAAGGGATGAGATAATTTATAGTTAAGAAACCTCAGGCTGGGATCATGCAGCAACAGTAACATTCAGCATTCACGACAGTAGCATTGTAAGTTGTCACAACCGCCAGTAATGAACTCCGGAGCATTCCCCAAATGACATCACCAATCAGACTGTTAGACTGTAAACGTAAAGCCCATGGGCCTCCCTAATGGCCTATATGTATTCATCGACTGCACTATTGATGGTAATCCGTATTATCTAAACCCTATACTCTCTCATGGTATCAGCTGAAAGGTTCACGATCTCTCCAAGAATTGATAGATGTACCGTGGCGCCTACATACCGGCCCCCCACGATGATAAAAAATTGTGAAGCAGCTACAGAGACTTTCTCGAATGCTCCCATGGCCCCTTCCCGCTGAAGTTTTTGTGTAAGCTGAAGAAAAGAACGAGTGATCGGGCGGCCGGGTTGGTGGCCAAAGGATCAGTGAGGACAATCTATACATAGATCACGCCCGGGTCCCAGGGTTGTCTCTCCTCAAGAGGCCGAGCCCATCACCCTTGCATGGCGGCGGGCGCGGCCCGACCTCGCGGTCTTCCTTGACAGCCTCGCGCGGATAAGATGGCCTCGCGGGCGCCACGGCGGGCGCGGCCGACGTCGCGGACGCATGTATGTCTATGGCCTCGCGTCCGTACTCGCCGGACGGCCTCGCGTCCGTGGAGCCCCCGCTGGCGGCCTTGTCCGTGGCGGCCTTCGTGCCCCGCGGCGTCCATAGCTCCACGGGGTGCTTGCCCAGGGTAGAAGAAGGCAGTGCCTGCGGGATGAAACTTTCCGATCTCTCAATGCGAGTTTTCATACAGATATCTAAAATCTACCATGTTTCTATATTGATCATTCTCTCGTCATGTGTTTTGGGTTATCAAGGCTGCAAGGAAAACGGCACCTAGCGGCGGTAATTAATCGGCCATTAAACGATTTGTGTTGGCGATTAATTGGACTCAATTGGACTTTTCACCAAATATGTTTTAGTCAAAGCTCCATGGATGCAATGAACATTCGCAAAACGGTGCCCCCTCCTTTCCTTGTTGCTCCAGCCTCCAAGGAGCTTTGGCGATATGAACCGTATATGTCCCCGCCCCCCCATCACAGATATGCACTTCTCGCGCTCCTGACATCACCAATCAGGCCTTATGACTGTAAACGTAAAGGCCATGGGCACTCCCTAATAGCCTATATGTATTCGGGTGTCTACTATTGATGGCAATGGCGGTCAACGCTAAAACCCTAATATACTCTCTCATGAACATCACGGAAAGGTTCACGATCGTCTCCGCGGCCGACAATACTCCCGCGCCCGGTCTCTGGCCGGCTCCCTCCCATCCCAATCCCTCCATGGGCGCTCTGATGCCACCCACCCGTAGCCCTCGCCCGGCGCTGCCCCTCAGAGTTGCCTCCCATCCCCCTATGTGCTGCCCTCTAAGTACTTTTCGGCCCATGCCCCATGTGCCCAGGCCGTCATGTCAACATCAAGGGGGGTGATCCCTCCTTGTCGGGCGCCGTTTCACCTCTGCTCCCATTCTATGGCGGGTCATGGAATCAAGGCTCCTTAATCAACAACTTCAACACCATGCTCTCTCAAGGCGGCCTTCCCCCTCAAATGGTACCTCGACTGGGGGGCCCTCCGTTTTGAGCGGGCCCGGTGATCAGAACCCTCCCACGTCGGTTCATGGTCAAAGGGTCCATAATCCAGGTTGCTACGGCCGTTTGAACCCCTGCAGCAAATGGTTATGGACCTCTTTTATCGAGCCGCAAGCGCAATTTTTTGAGCATGGCGCCCTATATATCGTAAATTAAATTTCGTGGTTCAAACAATATATATATATATATATAATTATATAAATTCCGTTTTTATCAACCCGGCCACAATTTTTTTTTTGATATATATATATATATAAATTAAATTGACATTCAAACAATTGATATATATATATATAATTATATATAATTCAAATGCAGAACATAATTGAATTGTACTACACTCATAGTAGATAGTACACAGAATCACTATTGCAAAACTATCTCCAATTCTAAAATAGAGAGTCCCATTGTGAAGAGCTCGTTGTGGTAATCAAAGTAGATATATTATTTATCTGATTTGTAGCTCATTTTAAAAAGTTATATAATTTTGAAATTAAAAGGTAATGCTGACATCAGCCGACGCTAGCACTACCAAATGCAGCACCAGTGCACCACTACCCATGCAATATTATTCAATTCAATTCAAACTCCAAACTTCTGTCAAAAAAAAAATCAAACTCCAAACAGAGTAGCAGTGTACGTACAGTGCACTGTACTCCTACCAGTGGCGGGCCAATCAATGGCAGGTGCATGCCGTCCTGCACTCCACCAGCGTCGAGTTCGTGCATGCCGTCCTGCAAAACGTGCAGCTGCCAGGTCCCCCAATGCCAGGTGCATGCACTCCACCAGCTATAGCTAGCACCACGCTGCACAGCAGGACTGCAGCTGCAGGTTATACAGACCGGGGCAGTTCGAACAAAACCGGCCGGTTCACCCCGGTTCCTCAAAAACCGGCGGTTTAACCCGGTTTTCGGTCAAATGCATGTCCGATCTTTTAAGTGAACGGACGGTGTAAAATGCAGTTCGGTCTTTTAAGCGGTCGAACCCAATGTGCGGTCGGTCACGGTTCAAAAAAACTCGAGGGGGGTCGGCTCCCACATGACCAACACCGCTAGTATACTCACCTCCTCCTATTCCCCCACCCTCCTATCCTTCATCCATCATTGTTGGGTAGGCGACCCTCCCGTTACATCCGTCGAGGATCCTCCTCTTTTATCCGCGCCCGTGTCGATCACTAGTTCTTTCTAATGTTCTTGTTGCTTTCGTGGCATTATTAAGAATTTGATTTCCGTTTCGCCACTTTACCATTGATAATAATTGTTCCATCCGAGTTTGACCCGATTCGGTCTTTCTATGAAGGATCTTCAAACCGGGAGTGTGATTGCCGAGTCAGCAATAGTTGAAGCGATCTCTACCGTTCTTTGTTGCACCCTCCACCAAAGACCAATGTTGATGGTAGTTATTGACCACTTTTATATATATATGGAATGCTATCAATCTTGTGATGAATACTACTAAAGTATTATTATTTCTAATGATTTCCACGAGTTTTGGTGCACACTCGGTTTTGCGGGGAGAACTCGGGGATATTCCGAATATTGAAGAAAAGAGGAGAAATAGAGAAATAGAAGAAAAAAGACTAAATCAAGGCGATTAGTATAAATTCTAGGGGTCTAAAAGACAAGGAGAAGACAGCTCCTGCTTGGGCCTCACATGTCAGGGATGTGGGCGGGGCGGCATTGGGTGGGGCCGGGCGACACCGCCGGACCCACGTGCCCGACCTTGCACGGAAGCTTCCCACCACCGTCCTTGAGATCCAATCTAAAAAGCCCCAATCAAGTCGGTTTGATCCAAGAAATCAGATTCATCCCAGGCCTATATAAGCAAGGCGGGGGTACCCTGAAACCCTAATTCATTATCTCTCGGTTGTAGAGGAGTCCCAATGTGAGGATACATCTCTCGGGTATTAGAGAATTAGAATTAGATTAAAGTAGATTAGACATGAAGATTAGAGGTAGATTAGATCTAATCAAGAGTAAGGGAGAGTGGAGCTGTGCTCCGTTAGAAGAGTCTTGAGTATGGTATGTCTTTGTATCTTCTCTACAAGACTTATGCTTTAATATATTTATCTTCTCTATTTACTTTTTATTTCTTTTTTGTATATGTTTAGTGTAGTGTTTATTCATTTGCATGGGGATTTTTGCTCATATTGAGCTCTAGTTATTCTTGGTAGCTAGAGTAGTAATCTATAGTATAGACATGGTGTTTAGACTATAGGTTACACGAGGTTGCGCTCAATCCTCGGTTAGTTGTGGTAGCCTCGGGGGTGAAAGCTGACTCTATAAGGCCTTTGTAATCCACCACATTAGGGTTGATGTTCATAGAGTTTTGGTAGCTTTCTCCCAACTACTTCTTACCTAGTCTTTCTCGAGAGTTGGAAAGGTCTTGTTGCTCCAAAGTGCTTGTGTATGATTGCTATTTCTATCCATACTTAGTTATCTTAGAACCAAAGTAATAGAGAAGTATTTAGGAACCTTGACCTTTCCGTTGACCTCTTGATTAGCTTAGTAACTCTTTTTATAATATTATTCTTTTAGGCATGTTATTATTTTATGCTTTGTTATTTATTTATCATTTATCACTTACCCCTTTTTAGTTTTAGTTGGTTTACTAAGTTAGCAAATACATGATTGTGAGTTATTAAAATTCTTTACCATTAGCTTCCCCTGTGGATACGATACTCTAGAATACTCACCTAGGAAAAAGCTATGATGGTGTTCTATGCGCTTGTAGAATCCTTCATATTCTTTTAGCGGTTAACAAACATCAACAACCACCGCCCTCAGCCACCGCCACATCCACCCTATGGAATCGCTCGTTTGGTCACCGCCGCCGGAGGTCGTCTTGATGCGCCAGCGGCAAGTGGATATTACGGACGCCCCGTCCAAAGATGGACATGGACCACCCCGGAGAACTCGGCCGAAGGAGAGGTCCGCTGTGATGTCACCGCCGGAGAACTCGCTCGCCCGGCGAAGCCGCCGCCCGTGATGTCCCAATTCGATGCGCCCCATTGACGCTGCTTTGGCCCCGCTGGCCGGGTGGCGGACGAAGAAGGTAGGGCTTAGCCCCTTCCTAATAAAGCTTTAGTACCTGCAATCACTATAATTAGACACAAAATTCTTAAGGGAGATCGCCCCATGTGAAGTCGTGGGGCTTTCGTCGTCCCGGAAGTTGGCCCGCAATGGAGTTGAGTAGGCCATGATCTTGGCCCCGCCTCGTAGCTAACGTGCGGACGCCAGGAGGACCTTGATTTGGGTGGCATTCTTTAGCGTGGAGCAATTTGCTTCCGCGATTTGTATGGAGTTGCATCGATTAAGCTAGCTGCAGCTGCGATTTACACTGATTGGCAGTCACCACGATTTGCATCGCGCACCAACTGTTTGAGGAAATAATCGAGAGAAGGTAACCTTACCGGCTCGGGGAAGAGGTAAGTCTATGCAAAAACAAACAAGCAAACATACTCAATGTCTAGCTAGGCTAGCCAGGAGAAACAAACCAAACAACTAGAGGTTAGCCTGCTAGAGCCGGGCTTATGCTGGCCTTTGGTCCGGCTAGCCAGGCTTGCTAGAGAAAACAAACCAAACACACCTATGTTATTACAAAACGGTATATCTCTTCTACGCGACGTGCGTGCCACATGTGCATGTTAATTAACTAGTATAAAATGAAAAAGACCCAAAAATGACAGCGATACAAATCATGCTTGTTTTAAATTTATTATTACATAAGATATATCGAACCGTAAAGGGATGAGATAATTTATATTTAAGAAACCTCAGGCTGGGATCATGCAGCAACAGCAACATTCAGCACTCGTAGCAGTGGCATGCGAAGTACTTACAACGACCAAAACGGTACCGGCCCGGTTCTTCCTTTAAGCATGTATCATTGCATTTTTTGGTGATTAAAGCATGCCCCACTAAATTTGTCGCTTGGGTGCGGGCATCCAAAGCTGCATGCAGGCACTGAACACACTGGCACATGCAAGATCGATCGTGGTTAATTAGCTAAAAGATTTAATCAAATCCAGACTTGATACATGTACATGTACGCACATACATACCGGCGGCCACGATGATAAAAATTAGAAGCACGGCTGCAGAGATTCTTCGAATGCGCCATTGGTTTTGCTTTTTATTCTGGAGTTTTTGTGTGAGCTCAAGAAAAAGAATGGGTTGGTGGCCGATCGAATGAGGACAATTTATACATAGATCACATGCGGGTTCCACGGTCTCTCTCCTTTTTCCTATTCCGCATGGAGGCCGAGCAGAGAGACCGCGGGAGCGCATGCAGAGGCCGAGCAGAGATTGCGTGGTACAGCCTAGCGGGCGTGGGGGACGGCCTCGCGGATGACCTCGCGGTACCATGTTTCTGTATTGATCAGCAAATGGCTTTTCGTATATATGTCCCTGACCCATCACAGATCGATCGATATGCACTTCTTCGCAACAAATGACATCACCAATCATACATTAATCATATATTATATTGAGTTCGATCAGATAGCATATATGCATCACATATTCATATAATCAAATACTATAATTCTTGAAGCAACTATAGTTGCGTTGATTATTGGTGGGGCACACGAACGATGGGATGCAGAAGCAGGTTCTTCTTCCTTCGAACATTGAGGCCTGTATCCTCAGTCATGTCCATCTCGCTTGGCTTCACCCCCTCTTCGAGCTCCCAGTCAAAGTGGTAGAGCAGGGCCGCTAGTGCGAGTTCTATATTTGCCTGTGCAAACACCATCCCGGGGCATATTCTTCTACCAGCACCAAATGGTATGTACTCAAAGTCCATGCCCTTGAAGTCGATTGTGCCACATTCAAATCGCTCCGGCTTAAACTCTTCAGCATCGTCCCAGTATCTAGGATCCTACCAATTGCCCATGCATTCACCAACACCGTGGTGGTGCCCTTTGGCACGTCATACCCAAGGATCTTGCATGACTCCCTAGCCTCCCTTGGGAGAAGCAGTGGTGTTGCCGGATGCAACCTCAGTGTTTCCTTGATGATGAGCTTCAAGTATTTCATCTGTACCAAGTCATCTTCGGTCACTTTTGGCTTACCGTTAAGATTCTCACGTAGCTCGGCTTGCGCTTTCTTCATCACATCCGGGTTCCTCATAAGCTCTGCCATGGCCCACTCTAGTGTAGTTGCTGATGTGTCGCTTCCAGCGCTGAACAAGTTCTATATATATGCAAAATTTCAATAACATCGATCGCCATGATATTATATAAACAAAACGCAAACAAACATGATGATGAACCCTTGTTATGTACACGCACTTACAAGGATAACGGCTTTGATCGTTCCCATTGTGAGAGGCATGTCGAGGCCACCTTCATTTTGTATCCTCAAAAGCACGTCCAGCAGGTCCTCTCCCTCTTGGACAGCACCCTTCGCTGCCGCTACAGCTCTCCTTTCCTCATGTTGCTTGATGGCACATTCCATTAGCTCGAAGTTCTTCCTGTGGTTCATGCACTCGCCGTGCCGTGCCACTGAGGAAGTTCACGAACGGCGACGACGGGAATAGGTCGCCTAGGTTGAACCCGGAGATGAGCTTGAGCCCCTCCTGGAGTGAAGCCAAGAACTCGTCCGCCTGCTAAATGTGTCCCCGATTATGGCACGTATTGCCAAATCGGCGATGAGCACGTCGATCCGGTGGCTGACGTTGATGGTCTCGCCCGGGGCGGGTGGCGGCGACCGTGTCGACGAGGCGCGCCACCTCGTCCTCCCGGATATGGCGGAACGAATGGACGCGGCGGGTGCTCAGAAGCTCCATGACGCAGATCTTCCGGAGCTGGCGCCAGTGGTCGCCTAAGGGCGCGAACACCAGGTCCAGCCGTCCTGCATCATGACCCTCAGCGGGGGGGCTCCATGGCCGCGTGCCGAACGTGACGTCGTGCGTCCGCAAGACCTCGCGCGCGGCGTCCCGAGACGTTGCCACCACGACGGGGACCTCGCCGAGCCTAAGGTACAAGACGGCGTGTCGAGGCGGCGCGCCAGGTCGTCGAACGCGCGGTGCACCAGCGGCTTGCCCACGAGGTGGTGTAGGCTGCCGATCACCGGCAGCCGCCATGGGGCCTGGCGGCAGCCGGTCGCTGCCGTCGCCCTCGCGCTTCCTGAGGAGCCTAAGGAGCAGGAGAGGTAGGAGCAGAGCCAGGAAGAGGCACAGGTAGTACGACGCTGGCTCCATATGCGGATCGCTGTATGTACGTACTATAGCTGGTGTAAAAGCTTGATTCTGCAACTTTGGTGGCCTGGTGCAGTGGTGCGTAAATATAAAGAGGCGTGAATTAATGGAGCATCACAAGTTTTTTTTTCTCAAATACGTCGCAGCCCCTCCCACCACTGGAGATATATAAATCAATTACTCGTGAATTAAACAACTACTACTAAGTTTGTGCGCCCTGCAGTCTTCGATCACAAGTGTACTGCAGGTTTACGTGACCCGCAGTCATCAAATGCATGGACCTAGTGGACTAAGTGGGAGGAATGGATGTCCATGGATATACAATGTTTACCCTCTAGTTAAACAAAATGAACTAAAAATTTATTTTCCTTCATCAAAATTTGAATTTCTAGTTTATTTGCTAAAATACATGGATGTCCGACTTCCATCTATACATGGATCCGATCAGTGAGTAGTATAGCTAGTAGAAATCCATGCTAGGGAAGAGTTGCAATTCCATGTGCCGGGCTGCCGGCCGGCTAACGTTCGAGAACGCTGCAATGGATGACAGCACCGAAAACTCCCAACCAACATGAGCGGCCGGCCAGGGCCCAGGTGAAAAGATGCCCTAGGATTAAAATTTTACCTACGACGCGACCATGGGCGCTGTTCCACGAAACACAGGCCAGGCTTTAATTTGATTTGACTTTATTGGCAGGGAGGCTATTAGCATAGATCGTAATGCATTATAATGCTGCTTTCCAGCTAGGATACGAGGTGAACCAGTCGATTAATTAAACACCCTTGACCTGTAGACCAACAATAATCATTGAAGACATAGTCAGCTGTTAGAAATTTAGGCAAATTCAAGTTTAATTTAATACATAAAAATGATGTAAGCAAAGAGACCATGATATCAAGTATGTGCTTGTCTAAATAAAACATAATCAACATCATCATAGATATTCTTACCCAACCTTTTTCAATTAACCATATGTTTGGTTCTTGGCTTCATAATCAACATAAGCAATTAAGCCAATGATTTGGGTTGGTGTGGGTGCTTTATTTTGGACCATCCGGAGATGTCGTAATGATACGATTTTTAAAAAAATGAAAACTAACTCTATTATGCAGGTCATCTTCGGGGAGCTTATTGGTTACGCTTTTGGGCCCTTTACGGCGTATTGAGCAAGCAAAGGCGCCCTCGTTGCATTGAGCAAGCAATTGGAGATGGTTGCTTTAGAAATCTCAATAGAGGGCCGAAGCATCTTTTTCCGTTTGCTTTAGTTCCTATGTATATATTCTGAGACAATCGCCTTGCACTTGTTTTTTCTTTCCTCCATTTTATGTAATAAGTGGCTGTATACATCCATGGATGTAGAGGCGGATTTTATTATCCATTATCGAAAAAAATCATAGATATTATTATAGTGCTCACTAGCAAAGAGACCATGATATCAAGTATGTGCTTGTCCAAATTTTGACACCAGTAGAGAACAAACTTTTGTTTTAGCTTTATCGGTTTTAGCTTTATTCTTGGGTTTTAGGTATCAACAAACATACATATATAGTAGAAGATAACAACATGCTCTAGATTTCCACCGATAACCTCACCCACCTAGCCTGTAGCAACCTCATCTGGATGGATGGATCATCCCATACATTTCCTCTTCACATTCACATAATAGTGAAAAAGACTCCAAGCCAACCCTGCAAAAAAGGTAAACCTATAGACTTTCCCTTGACAATCCCTATGCATATGTGACTCTTTTCATTAGGGTTTGCCAAATATTTTAATTGCTCACCTGTAGTTGATAACTTTACCACTAATGATGAAGAGGACTATGATGATTGTATTCCTATCAATATATGATTGATGTATGATTGGTGATGTCATTTGGTGTGAACCATATCTAGATCTGTGATGGATCAGGGACATGCTAAAGCAATTGTGTCATGAACCAAATCAAGGTGGGGCCCATGGGTCATGCATGGCGCACAAAGCCCCTAGGGCTTGGTCTGCACGACCAAAGCTCGGCCGACCGCCGCCGCTCCGTCTGCCATCGTAAGATAAAATGGAACCGTCGATAAGTAATAGATATTTAGGGAATAAAGATAGGAATAAAATAGGGAATAAATAGGTTGCTTGTAAGCGAGGTATTCAATCTATAAGGAAACCTCCTAGAGATTGCTTAGCGTGCAAGTCTTCCACGACTATAAATACAAGGGCTGTAATCATTTGGGATTCGGAAAAATTAAAGGGGGTAGCTCCCCAAACAGCTCTTGTCTCTCCGCTCTCTCTCTCTCTCCTAACCCTACACAACGCGCCGGCCGCCGACTCCGCGTGCACCGCCGCCGCTGCCCTGGGGCTCTGCGTTACGCCGCCGCCCCTTTCCGTCCAACTGCGCCGCCCGTCCATTTCGCCGCTTAGGACGTGTCACCGACCGCCGGAATCCCTTGCGGTCTCGGCCACCGTATCCGGGAACCGGACGATCCGACCGCGCCCGCGCGTCAAGATTCAATAGCGTTCCGCTGCCGCCTTTACCGAATGATCATGGAGGCCATCTACGGCAGCGGACATGAGGGGCGCCACCGTCACGAGTCTGCGATCTCCAGCTTCACGTCATAGTTAAGTCACGACTCCAGTCGTCCGTCAGAGCACCTTGCCACCCTCTCGACGGCCACTTCTACGCATGGCGAAGTACACACTGGCGAGCTCGCTATCTCGGGGAACAACTTCCATCCTCGGCGTCGAGCCCTGCGTCAACGCTCAGCGTAACTACGCGCGGCTTCAGCGGTCATGCATTTGGGCGACTCCCTCAGCGGCGCTCCTACCCGCAGGGCGCCACCGGCGATACTCGGTGCTTCCCGAGGGGCGTCGCCCGACATCCATCCCCTCCGCGGCGAGACACGGTACGTCCACCACATGGGCCCGGCTGTTGCTATCGGTCGATTGAGCGGAGGCCCCTCGCCCGGCGTCCACCGGTTGCTTCGATGAAACCTACCCAACAGCCCAGCGTCTCACGGCTACTACAATAAGCGCAGATAAGTTCCCCGATCACTAGCAACATCATCTTCGACATTGGGAACATTTGCGATTGCCAACAAGGACGACTCAACGCGTCGCCTCGACGTCGGCGCCGGCGTTGCCAATCTCAACCCGGCGTCCCGACATCCCAGACAACAGCGGCGACATGAACAACAAATCGACAACACCTTCACCAACCCGGGACATCTTCAACACCGTACCGTCGATGACATCGCCAACAACATCAACGATGATCGACGCTACCATGGGCTTCATGATCGGCAACGCCCGTCCTCAAGGACGCCAACGCCGATGACGGACCCCCGGCGTCGACCACGCCATCCGTGCCTACCATCGACAACAACTACAAGGGCATGAACCACGGGACCCCCTCGCAGCCAACCTCGACAGCGGCAAACACGGCGCCGCATGCATGGGCCGCCCGCCTACCAATGAGAATAACACCGGCGCCCCAAAGCGCCAACCAAGGAGGCGGTGGCCACCACGCCTGCGACCCAGCCAGACGACGACGACCGCTACACTGCTTTGGACATCCTGGCGACAACAACAATGGTGGAAAACCGTCAATCGAGCTGCCCGAGATCCGGCAAAGCGACTACCCGGCGAGAACCACGCGCGCCCATCAGTACACGGCGCCCAATTAGCGGAAACCGACCTCCTCTTTCTTTTGGCTCCCTGCATCTACCGCGGCGCCCCGGGAGAAGCGGAGAACACCGTTACCATGGTGCCTCACTTTCGCGGTTTTGGGCAGCCCATCAATGTAACACCAACAACCATCGCCCCCGTCGACTACTGCGTTTCCATGGCGGCAGGGCGACTCGAAATAAAAACCAATTGGCTCCATGTTCCTCCACCGACATCTGCGTCTGGTATGACTCGCCAACAAGCGTGGGCTGCGCGGTGCACCGGTCGCGCCCTACCACCGGGAACACGGCGATCCACCTCACCAAGATTCGGCGCTTCCATCTTCAACAAACTCGACTTGGCAAAGCTTCCCGGCGGCGACAAAAGAGGTACATGCCACCCACATCTACCCCCTACGCAAATCGACCTGCGTCCACAATCCGGAGGCTCTCATTCCACCTCAACTTGCTACATCAAGGGATAATAGGCTACCACGACCTGGCGGAACCAACAAGCTCGGCGCGGGAGCACCACGATTTAGGCGGCGCTTGCGGTGATTGGCGTCCACCTCCCAACAACCGCCATTCATGCCGGGCTTCGACAAAACAATCGGGCGTTGGAGGAAACCACCAAATATCTTCTTTCCATCGGTGGCCGATCTTCTTCTTCGACGACAACAATCACCACCTCACACCGACATCTTTGGCAATCTTATGGGACAAGAGCTGCGGACTTCCATCCATCGGATTAAAGGTTACCAACCTCATCTTTTGTCCAGCTCATTCCCGTATACAAATGGATCGGCAGGTCTTGGGACAATCTTTGCTTCAATCGCCCTATCAACGGCGACCATGCGGAACCCCTTGTGACGCGACGCTGGCGCTGTTGAAAAAGGGGAAATGTCATGAACCAAATCAAAGGTGGGGCCCATGGGCCATGCATGGCGCACAAAGCCCCTAGGGCTTGGCGTGCAGGCGCGGCCAGGCCTGGCCGCCGCCGCTTAACTTCCGTCGTCATCGCGTCATGGTTAGTCATGAAGTAATAGATATTTAGGGAATAAAGATAGGAATAAAATAGGGAATAAATAGGTTGCTTGTAAGAGAGGTATTCCAATCTATAAGGAAACCTCCTAGATTGCTTAGCATGCAAGTCTTCCCCGGACTATAAATACAAGGGAGCTGTAATCATTTGGGATTAATAAGAAAAATTAAAGGGGTAGCTCCCCAAAGAGTTCTTGTCTCTCCGACTCTCTATCTCTCTCCTAACTACCCGCGCCCGCCGGCTCCATAGCGCCGCCCATGCGTCGCCGCCGCCGCTCACAGCGCTGGCGGCGCGCCATACAAGGCATGCGCGCCGCCGCCGCCATCACCATCCCACCATCCTCCGTCACACGCCCGAAGCTGCTACTGCGTCATCATCGTCATCTTCTACCTGCCGTTCTTCTTCGGCCCTTACGTCATCCGCGCCGCCCGATCGGCGTCTCCACCACCTTCAACGCCCGCTGCGACTCCTGCCCCTGCCCGCTGCGCGCCATCTTCCTGCGTGCACGCGCTGCCCTAGGGCTGGAGTGCCGCGCCGCCCCTTTCCGTCACAGCGCGCCCCGTCCAAATTCGCCGCCCGACGTGTCACCGATCACCGCCGGAATCTTTGCGGTCTTTGACAAATTGGCTGGAGCAACACATCAATGATCGATCACCACCGTAGCCTTGCGCAAGTTCATTGCATCCGTATGACTAAAACATTATATACTAACGTTCAATATTATAGTCCAATAATTGATCATCAAAATCACTTAATGGCCCTATCTAGGAGCCGTTTTCCTTGCAGCCTCGATAGCCCAAGGACCTTGGGACTCCGTTTTTTTTAATAGAAAGCCAACAAGAGCTTTGCCGGAATTTTTAGACGAGGGGAAAAACAAAACGAGTTACAAAATGACATACACAAAATAACAACTAGGGACAAAAGTCCTCCGACTACGGTGCTAAGGACTACAACCCAACAATCCCAACAAGGCTGAGAGTGAACAACTGAAAAATGGTAGAATTATATGTCACATGAAGAGAACTATCATCAATACAGAAACATGGTAGATTGTATATGGCATCCTTTAGAGTTGGGTGCGTTACAATATTTGTTTGTTCGGCATATTATTATAGGTTTGTTCTAGCACACAATTGGATGGGTTATTTTTTTGGTTTTGAAATGTGAGTGTTATTATTTTTCACGTGCCCAAAACTACTTATTTTCAATAGTAAACCGTATGGCTTTGAATTGGAAGTGTACAAATACAGTTTTCCTGGCCCCCGACTTATTTATTACTAGATCGATGAGTATACGATAATTTACATATAAGATCAAATTGCACATGTGAATCATATAGGCGATCGAATACTATAATGATTGAAGCAACAAATATTGTGCTGATTGGTGGGGCACAAGAATGTGGATGCAGGAGCAAGTCGTTCTTCTTTCGAACAGTGATGCCTATGTCCTCAATCATTTTTATAGAGTTCAAGGGCCAAGCCCCCGGCCTTGTATTGATATAAAAGACCACAATGTCAACATTCAAGTCCAGGTACTCAAATGCACTCGCTCTAGCTAGAGCCGAGGCTCAAATATATCCAAATAAAAGCTAAACAAAACACCTAGGCACCGATACATTATGTCCTCAATCATATCCAACTCGGCTTCATCCCTCTTTGAGCTTTGAATCAAAGTGGTAAAGCAGGGTTGCCAGTGCGAGTTCTATATTCGACTGCGCGCAAACACCATCTTAGGGCATATTCTTCTACCGGCACCACATGGTATGTACTCAAAGTCCATGCCCTTGAAGTTGATTGTGCCACACTCAAATCGTTCTGGCTTAAACTCTTCAACATCATTTGGTGTGGTTTGCTCGCTTTTGAAGCGCAGGACAACAACAACGCCCAGCTGACCGGTTGCCACCAAGCCCATCATAGTGATGTGGTGTGTCGGCGTTGATGGCGATGCCACCATGGTGAGGAACATGGAGGATCCGGGGCGACGAGCTCCCCGAACAGCCAGTTCAAACCACCTACTCCCCACGGCGATGGATCTTGGCGGCTGCTCCCATGGTGAGGGCGGTGGCAAATCCAGCGGCCGTTCCCCACACTGCAGGCCGCGATGGGCCCCGTTCCCACGTGGGGCGGCGGTGGATCCATGCGTCGCGCCGTCGGGACAATAGCTGTGGATTCAAGCGCCCTCGCACGTGGCGAAGGAAGGCGGCGACGGATCACAGGCGGTTGCACCATGTGGTGAGGAAGGAGGTGGCATATCTAGGTGGTAGGTGGTCAAATCTTGTGCAAGGCATGAGGATCTAGCGAAGGGCGTTGGAGGCGGACCACGGCGGCGGTGGGCTCAGAGCATGGTAGCCTTTGATGGGCTCGGCGTGCGGGCTCTTCTTTTTTTTCGTTAAATTTTCAATTTATTAACTGAGGAGGGCGAAGCAAATGCCTCAGTTAATTAGTGCTAAACCTTGACCTTTGACTGGAGTCAGTTGCTTTGGCCGCCTCCAGAAATCGTTTTTGACCGCCTCCAAAAAATTTATGTACTGGTGTTATTCTCAATAAGACACATTATGACTTTGAATTGGATCAACAATGCATTTTTTCTCCCTGCATTTATCAGATCAGATAGATGATATATATACTAAATCCATTCTAAACTTTTTAGATACATTGCTTTTTTACTATATGACTAGACATAGTGTATATCTATGTGCGTAGTAAATGTAATGTACCTAGAAAAACCAAAAACATAATATCGATAACTTATATATGAGTTCACGTAACACATGAATCACGCAAATAGTATAACGCTTGAAGCAGGTATAGTTGCGTTGGTTGGTTATTGAGGGGACGCGAACAATGGGATGCAAAAGCAAGTCGTTCTTCTTTCAGACAGTGAGCCCTATGTCCTCAATCATCTCCAACTCACTTGGCTTGATCCCTCTTTGAGCTTCCAATCAAAGTGGTAAAGCAGGGCTGCCAGTGCGCGAGTTCTATATTCGTCTGTGCAAACACATCATCCCAGGGCATATTCTTCTACCAGCAAAAATGGTATGTACTCAAAGTCCATGCCCTTGAAGTCGATTATGCCACAATCAAATCGCTCGGCTTAAACTCTTCAGCATCATTCCAATACTTCGGATCCCCTACCGATTGCCCACGCGTTGATGAACACTGTGGTGCCCTTGGGCACGTCATACCCTAGGATCTTGCATGACTCCCTTGCCTCCCTTGGGACAAAAGCAATAGCGCTGGCGGATGCAGCCTCAATGTTTCCTTGATGACGAGTTTCAAATTACTTCATCTGTACCAAGTCATCTTCCGGTCACTTTGGGCTTTACCACTAAGATTGTCACGTAGCTCGGTCTGTACTTTTCTTCATCACATCTGTGTTCCTTATAAACTCAGCCATGGCCCACTGCAATGTAGTTGCTGATGTCTCGCTTCCAGAGCTGAACAAGTCCTATATATGCAAAAAATTCAAGAACTTGCATGAATGAAATGAAAACAAGATTAACCCTTGTTATATATATTGGCACTTACAAGGATAACAGCTTTGATCATAGGCATGTCGAGGCCGCCTTCCTTTTGTATCCGCAGGAGCACGTCCACTAGATCCTCTTCTTCCTCCTGAACAGCGGCGCCGTTCGCCGCCTTTAGGGCTCTCCTTTCCTCGTGTTGCTTGATGGCGCACTCCATGAGCTCAAAGTTCTTCCTATGATTCTCTAGGGCTCGCCGTCCCGTTCCGCTGAGGAAGTTCACAAATTGTGATGACGGGAATAGGTCACCTAAAGCTAAACCCGGAGACGAGCTTGAGACCCTCCGCTAGCGACACCAAGAACTCGTCCCGCCTGCTAAACCTGTCCCCAATCATGGCACGCACGGCCGAAATCAGCCACTAGCACGGCGATGCGGTGGCTGACGTTGACGGGCTCGCCGGGCGTGGTGGCGGCGACCGCGGCGACGAGCCGCGCCACCTCGTCCTCCGTACTTGGCGGAACGACTGGACTCGACGAGCACTGAGCAGCTCCAGGATGCATATCTTCCGGGCTGGCGCCACTGGTCGCCGTAGGGTGCCCACACCAGGCCCATCCCTTCCTGCATCATGCCAGATTCTTATCGTCGGGCTCCACGGCCTCGTGGAGAACGTGACGTCGTTCGTCCGCAGGACCTCGCGCGCAGCGTCCCGGGACGTGGCGACCACGACGGGGACCTCGCCGAGCCTGAGGTACGAGCGGCGCGTCGAGGCGGCGCGCGAGGTCAGTGAACGCGCGGTGCACCAGCGGCTTGCCCACGAGGTGGTGTAGGCTGCCGATCACCGGCAGCCGCCATGGGGCCCGGCGGCAGTCGGATGCCGCTGGCATTGTTGTTGCGCTTCCTGTGTAGCCGCCTGAGGAGCAGGAGTGGTAGGAGCAGAGCCAGGAAGAGGCACAGGTAGTGCGACGCTTGCTGCATGCTCATGCAGTCGACTGCTGGTGGACACTGGGCAGGTGGTACGTACGTGCTGGGACGCATATAAAGAGGCGTCAACGGGCACAACAGATGGTAGCGAAAAGTGTGGTGGGCGACAGCTCTATCGGCAATGCCGTCGTCCACACGAGAGAGATGCCGCTTTGGCATTGCAGTCCGGCCGGCCGTCCGCGTCGCTAGCTATAGTCGGTGTCGTCTTGGCTCCGGCCGGCGCGCGGCCGGCCAACCGGATAAATACGAAGGGTTCGTTAGCAACCGATGACGTGCATGCACACGCGATAATAGGGTCCATGCAACGGAAAAAAATTCGGTGAGCGCATCGCTCACGGATGCCAGGGTGAGCGTCCTCACCCGATGCCGCATCCTGGCCATCGTACGGCATCGCTCGGGAGGCTTTTTAATCACGCTGCTGGCTAGCTTTGTTGCACGTCGGCTCCGTATTGATCGGCTCGGCTCCCGTAAGACCTATAGTCAGAATCTGCTACGTTGTCTAAGTCAAAAGTACGTCGGTGCTTCCCCTATGTACCTAATGAGGTTCAAAAATTTAATGTAAAAAAAAATGGAGCCTATATATTATTTTTTTTATTATACTACTCAACCACGGATGCTCCTTTTCGTGTAAGGTTTGGATATGTTGATTCCATCATGGTACAATCCAATTTACTTTATGATCCTTCAACAATGGCTGCTCCATACATACCGGAGAATACACAAGACTTTTAATGACAATTGATCAAAGATGCTACATTACAAGTGTCGAGAACCGACTAGGGTGGGCGGGCGACGTGCTTTCGTCGACGTTGGAGCTTCAAAGGTGGCGTAAAGGGGCTGCGATCTCGTCGTTGGCGGCAAGCGCGGCCGCGATCTTAACACCCGTGTTTTTTGCATCATTTTAAAATTCACTAAAATTTGAACGTTTTGAATTACAACTAAAACTTGATTTAATTTCCGCCAAACGAAACCATTTTTCGAAAACCACATTCAAAATCCACCATGTAGGAAGTAGCTCTCAGGTTTAAATTGCTTGTTGCTTGTGGGCGTTATGAGTGCAGCAAGGATGCGAGGTAAGTTCTAGATTTAGTTATGGAAGAAAATGCATGAAGTGCGTAATGAGTTACAAGTTTTCTCTAGGAATAATAAATGCCGAGACACATGTGTACCAAATATAAATATATATGAATATTTTTATGAGCACAATAAGTAATTATCACCGACAATAAAAATCATGAGAATATAAGTGTGCTTGTATAAATATTTATAATATATACAATACACATGAAACGATAAATTGAGGAAAAACATGTGTGCATAATATATATTTACACAAGTATATTTAGATAAATATTTTTTATGGATGAAAACCATGAGAATATATGAGTGCTTGTGTGAATATTTACAACATAGTTGCACACATACAATAATAGGGGAAGAAATAAGAAGAGGAATAAAAGAAAGGAAATAGAAATGGAAAGGAAGAAAATAGCAAAAGAGCCTCGGGCTCACTTCTTTCCCTTCCCTCCTCTGACATGCCGGCCCGGTCCCTTTCCCTCTTCCCTCTACCACTTGCTTGGCCAGACGGCCCAACAACTGGGATGGCGAAAGGCAGCTTCTTGCTAACCAAGAAAACAAGCCATGCTGCATCCCTTCTCTCCTCTCAGGCCGCGCGGACCCCCGCCTCGTCGATCTACCTCCATCCGTCGGAGACGACCCAGCGTTTCTGATCGGCCCACCACCCGTGCTCCCAAGTACCACCAAGCTTGCCTCGTTGACGAGGATACGGGGGCGTCAGCGGCGCCGCGCCACCTAACCGCGACCGGTATGAGCCAGCTCACCCCGGCCTTAAATGGCTCACGGGACGGCTTAGCGACCTCTCGGCTTGCCCAGTGTCGGCCGCCACTCTTTGGATCCGGGAGCGAAGGCCCGGCCTACTGCCCGGTAGCGGGGCGGCGAGACTAGAGCACGGGGACTCACTAACTCCTCGCCGAGCGGCGGCGCTTAACCGCGATGCGCCGCGAGTCAACTTTCCCGCGATCCGCGGCACGGCCGCCTTTACGCCATGGCGGCGGCGCCCGCCGAGCTTAATAGCACCAGCACGAAGGAGCAGCGCCGCGCCAGCGATGGGGCGGGACGGCGAGGGCGAACACCACCGAGCACCAGTGGAGGTCCGCGCCTCATCGGGGGATGCGAGGAAAAGATGGCGGCCGCGCAGAAAATATCTGCGCCCGTCAACGCCACGCGCCCGCTGGCCTATAAATAGCGGCTGCCCGGGGCTCAATGGTCGGGACCCGATTGACTCCCGAGCTCGCCCTAGCGTGGAACACATGGTGCTCGCCCTCTCACACCTCTCCCTTCCCCTCCGTGAAATCGAAGTTTTTCCCCAATCCGGAGGTTTCACTCGTCGATCGGCCCGGTGCGTCGCGCCCGCCGTGCGTCACGAGAGTCGTCATCGTTCGATTGAGTAGGTGTGAGTGCAGCGCCCTATGCTCCCTCCTCTTTCGATTTTCCCCTAACTATCACGCCCATATCGGCCTTGTAGTGCCCAAGCTGCGAGGGCGTCGCGCGACGCCGCGCCCGAACGCGCCCGCCCGTCGTGGGGAGAGCCCCTCCCTTCGATGTCTCCTACTACGCGCCGGCCGGGTCGAGGCGAGGAGCGCTTCACGCCCCGCCTGCGGCGAGGAGAAGCGGCTACCGGTGGATCGGCGAGCTTCGGCGAGCGCCGCCCGTCGAGAGCGGTCGGCGGTGAGCGGCCAAACGGCGTCGCGGATTCCACACAATACTTGGCGTTAAAGCGTAGGCCAATAAGGAAGCGCCCGCATTAAGCCTACCGCGTCCCCCTCCGATCCGCGGTCCAGCGGGACAACCCGTAGTAACTACACATAGAAGCCCGCGTGGCAGCCAGCCGTGGCGTCCACGGACCCGTAAATACCGCGTGTGGAAGGCATTTCTTGTACACTTTGTAAATTGCTTTCTGACTACGGATTGTGTACACCGTGTTTATAAGTATACTTTCCCCATTGTCGAAAAATTCCCGGAAGAAAATTTGTAAATTCATTACTTGATTTATAAATTTTATCATGTAATTAGTTCCATTTTATTACATGATAAAAATTGTATTATAATATTACCTTAATGATTTAATTAGGGATTAATATTATAAAATCCATAACTCATGCAATTTAACTCCGTTTAGCGTTAAAAGCGACCTCCATAATTCATCTAAAATCTAGCTCTATGCATCTAACCCATTGCCACCATAATGTTCTATGTTTGTTTTTGTGTGCTATATAGTTCGAGCTATGTTTATCGCCATTCGCAAATAGCTTTTGGCGACCGTTTAGGAGCTTCCCGTTCGAAAGCAAAGCTAGGGCGTTCGACGCCAGTGCGATCCGGTAGAACATCGAGGCAAGTCCCACCCCTAATCATGACCTTAAGTAATATGATAATAATGATGATGATGATAAGATCTGAGGTCATGGGCTAATATAAATGCAATGAAATATGAGATGATGTTGGCCCGGATCTTTGTGTGTCTTCGCAATGCTATGTGCTTGATGTTTATATGATGGCGAGAGTGCTTTCGATATTATGTGAGGGCGAGGTGCCCGGTTTATTGATGAGATATGGAAAGCATCGATAATGAACATGATGCTCACAGTAATAGCGACTAGTATAGTGTGGTATGAGCGATAGCGTAGCTATGGAGCTAAAAGCCGGGATGAAGCGTACTCATCCGTTATCAACACTCATGTTTATAATTAAAAGTAACATGAGATAAGCCTAATGAACCTAACCAACAAAGAGGTGAGTGATAATAATTCATAGTGAGATGGATTACTACGGGGGAATCGCCGTGTGAGATTCTGCGGAGAGATACTAAGCCTCCCTAAGGACACGTTCATAGACCTTCTACCTAGTGCGATATTTCGTTTTTGACCACACGCCGAGATGGGGCGACGATTCACACCCGTTGGGTTGAGGTATAATTAGGGAACCAGGTGGCGGGTAAAGGCGAACGACCTATTAGGAGACGGAACATGGGAGAATTATTTATGGTCGGTTGGGCGTGGTTTGCTATGTGATCCTCCGCGTAAGATGTTTGAAGCGCGATGGCGGCGCTACTAGATGCACATATTGGTGATTAATGATTTTGAGTATGAGGTGTTGACAATATTGGTTGGGTAATGAGGTATTACGTAAAGCCGTGGGTGATGAGGTATCACCATATTGTCTAGGATGATCGTCATCCTTTCCAACCAACTGAAGTCGTGGTGAAGATTATACCAATATACCTAGGGTAGCACCGGGTATGGATCTCGTTGGACCTCTATAGACCAGCGATCATGGAAGAAGATGTGTCCATCGTGTTTGGAAATTTGTACAACCTCTGCAGAGTTTTTATATAAATCTATTCGAATAGCGGCGTCCTTGGAATGGCGAATGCTAGGCATGAACATCTATGATTAGCTATAACTAGCGTTTGTGATAATGTGAAGGTGATGATATGAGATAACCCGGGAACTAGCGAGGAAGCGATTTTTTGAGACTACGCTAGGGCCCATAACCTTAATATACCAAACCACCCCTGGTTTTGGACTTCTTTGAAATACCTTTGTACTCACCCCTCATTTTTACCGGATATCAACATATCGAAGGTAAAGGTTAAGCCGTCCAGTAGGGCCAGCGATGTAGGATCCACTTAAGGCGTTGCTTAGGAGAAAGGCGTAGAAGCCAGGGATTTCCATCAGCTCAAGTTGCACATGGAACATGGGAGTTGTGCCCAGAGGCGGTCTAGCACCTTAGGGGCCGTCACGGATAAACCTTTTCTTGCTTCCGCGGTTGGCTACTCTATCCAATATAATCGAGTGGTGTCTTCATCACGTATAAGACCTTCTATCCTATGTCAATATATGCTCGGAATAGTTCATCTATATAACTGATTTCCATTCTTGTGACTTCGTAAGCGTGTTGGTAGCGTGATCACGCGCCAATACTGGCGAATTAAGGTCCCATTAAAAGTGGGGCGTGACACACGGCGGCGGCGGCAAGGGAGCTGGGAGGAGCGTGGTAGCAGGGGATAGGGGCGCCAGCGAGGCGGTGTGATGTGGAGGAAGCGGCTGGCCTTGTGGCGGCGATGCTTGGGGCGGGGAGCGGCGGCGGTAGAAGGCGAGGCGAAGATAGATCTGAACTATTTTTATTGCTTGCTTATCCCAAAGAGATTACATGCACATTAGCATATGGCAGAGCTGAGTAGGACTTGTAATCTAAGCAATCTCTCTATAAAGGTTTTTTCTTATACGATTGGAATACCTTTTACAAGTAATATTTATTTATTTTCTAATAAAGGCCTTCCTTATAGATTGGAATATTCCCTTTTACACACAAAAAAATCTAAGATAATCCTAACTTGAAAGTAGAAGTTGGACTCAGAAGAGGAAGGGAAGTATTTGTGGTAGCCCAGCGCCCGACCCCACTGTAGCGCCCCACGCCCCATTAAAATGGTGGCCGGTGGCGGCCCTTTACAGCCCTTCTTGAGGCAGCCCAGTGCAGGTCATGACATTTCCCGCGTTCGACCCAGTGCGTCCACATGCAGCCAACCCACCCGGTGGTGGCGAAGAGACATTGTCCGGTGAAGTGACAATGCAGTCGAAGTAGAGGCGAGAGGGGCCACACTTGTCGTAATAGGTAGATTCTGCGAATCTTTGCAGCGTCGTTGGCCGGAGAAGAGTCGAGTCGGAGTCGCGAAGTAGATCGCGAGCACGCAGCTTCGGGCCGCGAAGCCGCGAAGGCGCTCGCCCATACCGCGATTGCATGGCCGCGGGCCGGGTGCGGCTCCCATAGCTCGAGCATGCGGCGTCGGCGCGGTGAGGAGGAAGGCGATGTAGGCGTGGAAGTGATGCGGCTGCGATGACGCTCGGCGATGGACGCTGCTGCGGTAAGCATGTCGGCGAAGTGGCGTAGGTGGCGAGGAAGGTGAAAGTCGGGAAGGCGGCCGTGGGGAGGTCGCGGGAATGATGCGGATGGAAAGGCATGCGAAACGCTCCAGTCCATGGTCGTGGCAAACGGTGGCGTTGTGCGATGTGGAAGAAAGGCGTCGGCATTGTTGTTGTTGAAGAAGGAGGGCGGGTGGCGCCCTCGACCTACCAGCGTCGAGAATGCGCGTAGACGAGAAGCGGCTACATTTGGGGAATGCACGTAGATCGTCAGGTATAGGCGGTTGGGGGAGGTGGAAGCCAGCGCCCGCTTGCCGATGCGGTAGGCGTTGCTCCCGGCGAGGAAGTCACGGAGAAGCTCCGAAGCGGCAAGGATGTAGTAGCGGTGGAAGTACCTCACATGTGATGCGCGTGAGTGGAGGCTCTCACTGCAGTGCGGTTGCGCAACTTTTCGATGGCGTTAGCTTACGATCCAGAGCTCCTTCTTGGTGATGCAGTGGCCAAGTCGCGGCTCACGACAATCGTGATCGATTGCGCCATCGGCCCGTCGATAATGCGATCCATTGCCGCGGCGAAGTATTTCTGGCACGAGTGATCGCGGTCAACGGGGCGAGCAATGTCGTACGATAGCCGGTGCAGGGTCAGCGTGGTGGCGGAAAGCATGGTCGGTAAGCGGCTCGGCTCGACTCGTCGTCGTAGCGGCGGGCGAGGTACGATTGGCCTCCTCCAGCGAGCGAGGCACCGAACCGCTGACGAAGGTGCGTCGCGAAAGCGTGTCATGTAAGCCTCAGACGCCCGAGGTACGACGGTGGTGCTGTCGTCGTCAAGATCCATCGCGTGGTGCATAGCTCGACGAAGCGGTGATGCTGAGTCGTCCGGCTTGCATACCACCGGGAAGGCGGTCGCGTGCTCCAAGTAGTGTAAAAATGGCCGGGTGTCCGAGAATCGCGTCGCGGGCGGCGGTAATGAACTTCGTCCCACTCGGCGGGGACCTCCATCACGACCCGGATGCGAGGAACGGAGTGCAGCATGCAGTGCACAGCTCGGGTGGAAGGCAGACATACTGCCGTAGTAGTCAGGGTCGATGTCAAGTTTCGAGCTGAACCGAGCTCCGCGCCTACGTATCGGAGAGGTCGCGTTGCCGGTCTGAGAGTGCGTCAAAGTAGTCTGGACTACGCGGGCGTGTCATGTAGAGAAGCGAGGATAGCCGGCGGGTAGCATTTCCTGGACACAGGCGCCCGCGGTGCCGCAGCCGGGGAACTCCAGCGGTTTAGCACGAGAGGCGAAAGTACGCCCACGCCGGGCGGCGCCATCTGCACGGGAGTCACCAGCGCGGTGCGCCGGTGTCGGGGAGGGAGAGTCGCGGCCCGGTCTTTCGCCGAGTGTTGCCGAAAGATGGCGTCGGCGGTACGGCGGTCACGATCGCGTTCTAGCGTCGGCATCCTCTTCCGGTAAGGAGGATGGCGGGATCCGGGCGTCAGCGGGGGTTGCGGCGGGGAGGGCGCTGGGGGCGGCCACAATAGCGGCGGCGGCGGCGTACTCTCGGCGGTAATTAAATTGGCGAAGAGTCTCGGGGCAATCGCGGGCGTATTACTCCATGCGGTGACGGCGTCTCGATCGTCGAATGTCAGCGGGCGATCTTGGCGCGGTTGTGCGTCAGCGGGCCGCCAGTATACATAGTGACTCCAGCGCTTCATTTGGAAGCCATGGGTGGTGGGAATAGTCACTGCGGTCTCGGTTCACCGATTGTTAAACCGGCTAGATTGGTAGGGCCGACCGCGTGCTTTCGTCGTAGTTAGACCCGAAGGTGATGTGAGGGCTGCGATCTACCGTCGTGGCGGCGGCAATGTCACGAGCAGCGGCAAGAGGCGGAGGGCCAGGTAGTAAGCGGGGATAGGAAACATGCCGCTGAGCTGCGGCGCTGATGCTTGATAGCCCAGCGGCCGGCCAGAGTAAGAGGAGAAAGCGGCGGCGTGGTAGCCAGGCGGGTGAAAGCGGCGGCGGTGGAGGTGGGCGGAGAGCGAGATGAGATCACGAACTATTTTGTGCTAGCATATCCCAAAGAGATTACGTGCCTGCCTATATAGCGGCTAGTGGGACTTGTAATCTAAGCAATCTCTATAAGGCTTTTCCTTTACTCTGATTGGAATACCTTTTACAAGCAATGTTTATTTATTTTCTAATAAGGGCCTTCCTTATAGATTGGAATATTTCCTTTTACACACCATCCTAAGGCAAAATCCCTAACGCAGCCGAAGTAAGGAGTTGGGCACCGCAAGAGGGAGGCGAGCGCGGGCGCAGGGCGCCGTCTCTGCCCAGATGTACCACTAGCAGCGCGCCACTGGCCCTTCGTAGCGGCGGGCGTGAAACTCGCCGGGCTTTAGCCCTTCCCCGGCTGGCTCCACCTACAGTCATGACAACATAAGGCTGCCGCTAGGAAGTTACATTTGTAATATATATGAGTTGATTTACTTACAAAATAAAAGCAAAACGATAATATATTTTTAGTACTATATATATATATAAATAGTTTATTTTGATTGAAAAATAAAAAAAGGAGAAAAAGATACCTAGAGCCTAGGCATGAATCGGAACAACAGATCGTCTCGCCGACATCGCAATTAGTGCTTGAAGCCAAGAAGCAAAAAAACGAGATCAAGATGTCGCCGCCGAGGCATGGGACCTGGCGGGTCATCGACTTCGCCCAGCGTGCCCACACATGTGCGTTGGCACGTCGTGAAACTTCGTCGTTGATCGAGTATGTGCGCTGCGGCACCTCACTCCGTTCTATTCAAGGGCCACGGCGAAGGAAACCCGGAAAGAAAGCTAGAAATGTCAATATTATTTGCTTAGGCCATCCCAACTAGGTCTCTAATTGTTTTATAATTAGTTTGCTAATGCCTAATGGACTATAAGGCACGAGGGTTTATATCGTGGGCTTGGCCCCTCCACGCCTGGCCCTCAGCCATCGCACATCTTGCCACCCCCTATGGGCCGACGTAATAGTTCATGCTCAATGCCCACCTCTATAAACATATTTTTCATCTATTTTTAAAAGGTTGGCACACTCACTACTACATTAATTAACAACGGTGGTGGTTTTTTTGATTAACGGGCAGTTTTTGAAACCGCCACCGGGGAATGGTCACGCTTAATCGGCGATTAACCATGGAGATTTCCAAAACCTGCTACGTTAATACAAAAACTACAAAAAAAAAAAATCGAAACCCGAACCCTAATGGGTCGGGATCTAGCCCGCCGCCGCCCGTCCCGTCACACTAGAGCTGGATCCAAGTGTCCCGCCACCGAATCTAGTACCTCCATCGCCGGATCTTCCTCCACTACACGGGGTCGCGCCGGCGAGCTCGAGGGAGAGGGTCGCGCCACCGCCACGTTTGTCGACGCCGCCCCGCGCCAACGATGTCGCCTCACGCCACCGCACTCAATGTCGCCCCACGCCGCCGAATCTTGCAGCCGCCACTCGGATCCCGCTCCCGTGCCGCCGTCCCCGCTTCTCCGGATGGGTGGGAGGGAGGAGCACCGCCGGCTCGCGCCCACGGCCACTTTGCCGCACCGAGTGCACAGTCCGGCCCGCATCGGGAGAGATGACCCCAGTGAAGAAGAGGGAGAGAGTGAGGGAGGTGGCGGCGTTGGTTTGGGGCCGGGAGTGGTGGGCGATAGAGTAGCTATGGTTGGGGACAGAGTGGAGAGAGTAGAGAGGGCTAAGTGTTAGGAACCCTAACTACTATAAATATAAAACCGTTAAGATGGAATGGGCGCCGGATTTTATGGGTTCTTTTGGCCGGGTGGTTGGGGACTTACATTAATCGTGGAGGTTTTTTATAAGAATCATCGGGAATTAATCAATTTACCTGTGTAGCGTTATACATACGGTTAATAAAAATAACCACGCGGTTATTTGAGACATTAACCATGCGTTTTTTTTAAAAAACTACCACGGTTAATAAAATGGAAAGGGCTTGTAAAAGATTTAATATAGTAGTGACTATAAGGCTCGCTTCTCTAAAAAATGTGCCAAGGCCGACAACACCTTCAATACAAACTAAGGAAGTTAGGGGTATCTTTTCTTTCTTTGTCTCTTCCTCTACCCTCCATCCTCGGTCGACTACCTCCAAGTGGGCGCCCGAGCCCCTGCATGCTCTTCCCTCCCCCTATTCCCCTCCCCTAACTCTCCCCTAAGCCTACCCAGGCCCGCCTTGTCCCCACGCCTTGCTCCATAAGCAAGTAGCCAGCCCCCCTTTGCCCTCCCTTAGTGGGTGGTTGGTTTGTCGTCCTAGCGGCTTGGTCACATATGACCATGGCGCTAGCGTGGAGGATCTAGACCGCTGCTGCCTAGGCAATGGATCCGCAAGCCACTCCCTGCGACAATGATCTAGATCGACCGCTCCCACGGCAAGGGCGACGGTGGATCTATGTGGCCATGCCCATGACGGGGACCACTACTATACAAAACATTAACGATGGCTATTTTTGGATTAACCATGGCTCTTTTCCAACGACCCACGAACATAAGGTCACATTAAATCAAACGATTTACCATGGTTTTTCTTTTCAACGCCCACGGACATAGATTTTTACGAGTGGTGGTTTGATGCCTGGCATGGTTAATAAAATAGAATAATATAAAAAAAAAACTCATGGATGAGCCTAGAAAGCCCATCCATGGGCCCGTTGATCCCATCCATAGGATGTCATTGCCGACGTTGCTCCTCATGGAAGAGGAGCCATGCCTCGACCGCCGAGCTCACCTTCCCACCACGGTTTGGCCTCCCTACCGCCGCGATCCATACTCGCTGACCTTGGATCCCACCATCGAGGGCGATCCCACCATGGATCCATTCGGCCCTTCAACAGATCTAGCCGGGTGGTGGGGCAGGAAGGAGAGAGGCCATCATCGACTGTAACTAGGGGGTGTGGGAGGGGACACCCACCGCCGCTGTCTCCTAGCTACCGCTGCTGTCATGGCCTCTTGGTTGTTGAGGCGCAGCTCATGCCGCGCACTACCGCACGCAGCCTTCCCTAAGTGGTGGAGAGGGAGGGGGCCGCCATGGGAATGGGCGGCTGCTGCCTTTCGGTGGGAAATGGAGGGAGGGAGGAGTTGAAAACCCTATGTCTAGTATATATACATGAGCTCAGAAATGGGGCCTTTCGACTTGTGGGATGTGCTTAATTTAGGGTGGCAGCTGTAGTGATAATGCCTCGTCTAGACTGCCTCCAAAAAGATTTATTTACTACTGTTTTTCTCAATAAAACACATTATGGCTTTGAATTGGATCAATAATGCCATTTCCTCCTGGATTTATCAGATCAGTAGATGATATATATTAAATCTTTTTTTCAAATTATAAGTTGTTTTAACTTTTCTAGATACATTGCTTGTATCTATGTGCGTAAAGTAAATGTAATGTATGTAGAAACAGTGGCGGAGGAGCATGGTGGCAAAAGTATGGTAGTTGCCATAGCTTTTTTTCCTGATAATCAAATTCTTTAAATTCACAGATCATCTATATTTAGTTTTGTTAGTCTTGTGCTATGGATATGCATTAAAAATTATCATTCGATTGTAAAGAAATTAAAGAAAAGAAAAACCCTGTACATCAAAATTTTTTTTTTTTTGGGGGGGGAGGGGCAAATATTCTACTACTTAATTTAGGTGTCCGCGCTACAAATAGAAAAGTTTGATCATGTTATGATCACCAACCGCCACACCTTGATTTTATCCATCATCCGCCACTGTGTTGAAACCAAACAAACAGATATAGTATAATATTACTTATATAAATATATATGAGTTCACATAACACATATGAATTATATGCATATACGCGCAAATACTATAACGCTGGAAGCAGCTATAGTTGCCTTGATTATTGGTGGGGGCACACGAACAATGGGATGCAAAAAGCAAGTCGTTCTTCTTTCGAACAGTGATGCCTAAGGCCTCAATCATATCCAACTCACTTGGCTTCATCCCTCTTTGAGCTTCCAATCAAAGTGGTACAGCAGGGCTGCCAGTGCGAGTTCTATATTCGACTGCAAAACACCATCCCAGGGCATATTCTTCTTCCAGCACCAAATGGTATGTACTCAAAGTCCATGCCCTTGAAGTCGATTGTGCCACCTCAAATCGCTCCCGGCTTAAACTCTTCAGCATCATTCCAATACTTTGGATCCCTACCGATTGCCCAGGCATTGACGAACACTGTGGTGCCCTTTGGGCACGTCATTACCAAGGATCTTGCATGACTCCCTTTGCCTCCCCTTGGGAGAAGCAATGGCGCCGCCGGATGCAGCCTCAATGTTTCCTTGATGACGAGTTTCAAGTACTTCATCTGTACCAAAGTCATCTTCAGTCACTTTGGGTTTACCGTTAAGATTGTCACGCAGCTCGGCTTGTGCTTTCTTCATCACATTCGGGTTCCTCATAAGCTCTGCCATGGCCCACTGCAATGTAGTGGCTGATGTCTCGCTCCCAGCGCTGAACAAGTCCTATATATGCAAAAAATTTCAAGAATACGAATGATAAACAAATACGATAAACTTATTTTAATCATATATATATGCACTTACAAAGGATAAAAGCTTTGATTATTCCCATTGTGAGAGGCATGTTGAGGCCGCCTTCCTTTTGTATCCGCAAGAGCACGTCCACTAGGTCCTCTTCGTCCTCCTGGACAGCGGCGCCGTTCGCCGCCGCTTGGGCTCTCCTTTGCTCGTGTTGCTTGATGGCGCACTCCATGAGCTCAAAGTTCTTCCGGTGATTCGCATGCGTTCGGTGTGCCGTTCCACTGAGGAAGTTCACAAACCGCGATGACGGGAATAGGTCACCTAGGTTAAACCCGGAGATGAGCTTGACAACCTCATCTAGCGACACCCAAGAACTCGTCCCGCCTGCTGAACCTGTCTCCAATCATGGCACGCACGGCCGAATCAGCCGCTAGCACGGCGATGCGGTGGCTGACGTTGACGGCCCTCGCCGGGCGTGGTGGCGGCGACCGTGTCCACGAGCCTTGCCACCTCGTCCTCCCCGAACATGGCGGAACGACTGGACTCGACGAGCACTGAGCAGCTCTAGGATGCAGATCTTACGGAGCTGGCGCCACTGGTCGCCGTAGGGCGCCCACACCAGGCCATGCCTTCCCGCATCATGATCCTCATCGTCGGGCTCCACGGCCTCGTGGCGAACGTGACGTCGTTCGTCCGCAGGACCTCGCGCGCGGCGTCCCGGAGACGTGGCCACCACGACGGGGACCTCGCCGGAGCCTGGGGGGCATACATGAGCGGCGCGTCGAGGCGGCGCGCGAGGTCAGCGAACGCGCGGTGCACCAGCGGCTTGCCCACGAGGTGGTGTGTAGGCTGCCGATCACCGGCAGCCGCCATGGGCCCGGCGGCAGTCGGATGCCGCTGGCGTTGTCGTTGCGCTTCCTGAGTAGCCGCCTGAGGAGCAGGAGTGGTAGGAGCAGAGCCAGGAAGAGGCACAGGTACTGCGACGCTTTGCTCCATGCTCATGCAGTCGACTGCAGGTGGACACTGGGGCAGGTGGTACCTACGTGCTGGGACATATATAAAGAGGCGTCAACGGAGCACAACAGATGGTAGCGAGTGTGGTGGGCCGGCGACAGCTCGGCATTGACGTCGTCCACACGAGAGAGATGCCGCTTTGGCATTGCAGCCCGGCCGCCCGCCCGCGTCGCTAGTCGGTGTCGTCCGATGACGTGCATGCACCACGCGAAGGGTTCGTTAGCAACCGATGACGCATGCACCACGCGACAACACGGTCCATGCAAAAATGCGCGGCCGGCAGGTGAGAGATCCCCTATGACTATACAGAGTCCTGATTGGTCAATCTCCTAGAGAACCTGAGATAAGATGGATTTAGAAAAATTTCTGTCAACCTAAACACAAGGTATTTGGTTGGCTTCTAATGATGGACAGATTCTGTACAAGGAATATTCTGAAAAGAAAAAACATGGAATTGCAGTCCTACAATTGTGAGCTCTGTAATCAAGGAGTGCAAGGTCACCACTACGGGGATCTCATCGTGCCTGTGGTGCATGAGCGGTGCGTCGAGGCATTTTGCCATGAGGTGGTGTAGGCTGCATGCTGATCACCGGTAGTTTTTGCCATGGGCCCGACGTGTCAGCCGGATGCCGCCACCGGCGTCGCTGTCGCTCCTCCCCGAGCAGCTTGAGAAGCAGGTGGGTTGAAGCAGAGCTAGAAAAGGCAGTATAAGTTCGACGCTCAGTGCCCGCCTCCCGTGGAAACATATTTTCGACGATTTTTCAAAGGTTGCACACTCACTACTATATTACTTACGAACGGTGGTGGTTTTGAACCCCCTACAGCTAAAAGGTCACGTTAATCGCCGATAACCGCGGACGGTTTCCAAAAAACCGCTACCATTAATAAAAAATTTAAAAAGAAAAAAAAATCAAAAAACCCTAACCCCACGCGCTGGATCTGAGCCGCCGCCGCCAGTCCCTTCCGCACACCGAGCTAGATCCAAGTGTCCCCGCCGCCGATCTAGTACCTCCATCGCCGATCTTCCTCCTCCACTACCTACGCCGCGCCGAAGCTCGAGGGGAGAGGGCCGCTACCGACCACGGGCCCATCACCAAGGCCACCGCACTTCCCCGCCCGCCACCGTGATCTTGTGGCCGCTGCCGATCCCGCTTCTTGTGCCACCGGGCCCCGCCTCCTCCGGAGGGGTGGGAGGGAGGAGCGCCGCCCGGCCCGCCGCCCCTAGCCGCGCCGCCGCACCACGGGCGTGGCTACCCTCGCGAGTGCCGCCGACCCACATCGGGACGAGATGGCCCCCGGGAAGGAGAGGGAGAGAGCGAGGGAGTGGAGGGAGTGAAGGGGAGGCGGCATTGGGTTGGGCTAGGAGCACTACTACGAAATGATTTTCCGTGGCGGACATTAAAAACCGCCACGCAGCCTAGGGTCACGGTTAATCGAACGATTAACCGTGGCGGGCAAATGTCCGCCACGCAAAAATCAATTAACCGTGGCGGTTATTTAACAATGCCCGCCACGGAAAAATAGGGATTAACCGCGTGGCGGTCTTCTTACAATGCCCGCCATGGTAAATAAAAATAAAAATAAAAAAAGAAACAAAAGCCCAAATCCGCCCTGGATCGGGCCCGCCGACGCTAGGGTTTTCGGGTGTCGCCGGGTGCCGGGCGCCGCCGCCATGGCCGGATCTCGAAGCCGGAGGCCGTCCCCCGCTGGCCGACGAGCTTCGACTCGGAGGGCGCCGCCATGGAGCTCGAGCTGGACGCCGATGCCGCCGCCGCCGCTCGACCGCCACCGCCGCCGTTGAAGCCGGAGCAAAGCGCCGCTGCCGGATCCGCCGCCCCGCGCTACGCTGTCCGCCCGGATCCGCCGCCTCCAGCGCGCTGCTCTCGCCCGATCCGCCGCTCCCGCGACGCCTCCGCCCGTCGTGGCCGTGGTTGCCGCCGCGTGGCCGTGGATCCCGTGACGCGGTGCGCCCGTCGCCGTGTCCACGGACGGGAGGCTAGCGCGCGGCTGCGGGTGGAGAGGGTGCATGTGCATGCGGTGGAGAGGGAGATGCGGTCGAGAGGCCGCGCATGGAGATGCATGCGGTGGAGAGAAGTGAGGATGAGGGGAGGGGTGAGGGAGAGAAGTGCGGTGGAGAGGGAGATCGGTGGAGAGAGTGTGGACGCGCGCGGGTCGGAGGAGTGGGGATGAGGGGAGGGGTGAGGGAGAGATGTTAGGGTTTCTCTTGCTTTTTTATATGCTTGACATGGTAGTGGGCTGGTTTGGGCCTACGGATGGGTCGTTTGGGCCTCGATTAATCATGGCGGTTTTTATAAAAAACCGCCACGGTTAATCGATTAACAGTGGCGGTCTTCTTACAATGCCCGCCATGGTTAATAGAGATTAACCATGGCGGTTATTTTTGACGATGCCCGCCACGGTTAATCAATTAACCGTGGCGGTTTTTCCACGGCGAAGGTTGCCGAGGCCACCCTATTTTCCGTGGCAGTTTTTGAAATGCCCGCCACGGAAAAATGAAAACCGAACACCTCCCAAAAATCAATCCCGTAGTAGTGGAGTGGAGGGCGGCAGAGGGGCCGTGGTTGAGAGGGAGTGGAGAGAGTGAGAGGGCTAAGTGTTAGGAACCCTAACTACTATATATATATTAACCCCGATAAGATGGAATGGGCCACCAGATTTTATAGGCTCATTGGGTCGGGTGGTTGGGCCCAATTAACTATGGAGGTTTTTTATAAAAATCATCACGATTATAACCGCCACGGTTAATAAAAAAATAACCGCCATGTTTATTTGAGATTAATCGTGACGTTTTTAAAACCGCCACGGTTAATAAAAAATGGAAAGGTCTTGTAAAAAGATTTAATGTAGTAGTGACTATGAGGCCCGTCTCTAAAAACAGCCAAGGCCCGATAGCCTTCTTCAATACAAACTAAGGAAGTTAGGGTTTCTTTTCTTTGCTCTCTCTTCCGCTACCCTTCATCCTCGGTCGACTACCTCCGAGTGGCGCCCGCGGCCCCACGACGCTCTCCCTCCCTAGCTCTCCCCTAGCGCCTCGGGCCCCTCCCTCTCCCCCACGCCTTGCTCCATAGGAAAGTAGCCGGCTCCACCCCTTTGCACTCCCTTAGTGGGCGGTCGGTTGGTCGTCCCTAGCGGCTTGGTCACATATGACCATGGCG